>JAOEHY010046330.1:0-20877 GCA_025447955.1 Psilopsiagon aurifrons
TCCCTCTGGATGGCATTCCTTCCCTCCAGTGTATCAACTGAACCACCCAGCTTGGTGTCATTGGCAAACTTGCTGAGAATGCACTCAATCCCACTGACCATGTCACCGACAAAGATGTCAAACAAGACCGGTTCCAACACCGATCACTGAGGGACACCACTCGTTATCGGTCTCCAGCTGGACATGAGCCATTGAGCACAACTCTTTGTGTGCGGCCATCCAGCCAGTTCTTTATCCACTGAGGGGTCCACCTAGCAAATTGATGTCTCTCCAATTTAGAGACAAGGATGTCATGTGAGACAGTCTTTGACATTCCAAAGAGAAACTCTGGTAAGTTGAAAGACAGTGTTGTAAATTCCTGCCTGGTGTGGTCCCTAGCCACCCAAACTCCATCTTTCCAGTTGACTGGAATTAAGTGCAAGGGAAAGCTGCTGTGCCAGCATCTTGTGTGCCTGCTGCTGGCTTCTGTGTACTACTCTCATTTGCCTTAATGTCTACAAACCACAGGAACACTTTACTTTTCTTATGTAAAACAGTAATGCTACAATGGTTCACAAACCTGTTGTACAAGCATATCAGCTACAATCAATAAAATTCTGAAATTTATACCAGCTGACAATCACACCATTTCTTTCAGGTGCTCAGTCTTTCAAGTGGATGATTCTATAAAACCCAGCTCTACAAGCTATAACTTTTGGTATATTCTTTTGCCACTGACCTGGGGACGTCCTTATATTCTCTTGATGGATTTTTTTTATACCAGCTCTCATAAAGAGATTTTCCTTCAAATCCCTCATCAGGACTTGATATCTAGATAAACATATGGTAAAAAAAGACAAAGGGTACAATTTTAAATGTTATTAAGCAACAAACATACAAACTGTCATCACATAAAGCCTATGGCTTATGGCAGTGAATAAGTCATGGTCTTAAGTCCCTCAACCTTTCTGCACTTCCATTTTATTATTTCAAATACATATCATAGTTTATTTGCTGAAAATATGACATTTTAGATGGAAGAAATCACAGTGAAAGCAAAACATTTACAGTTAATAACTGCAATCTGATTATTTCTTTATGAGACTTTAAGCAATCTAATTTCAATATTCAACACAGAAATTCCCCACAAAACCAAAACTTTCGTTCACCTTGGCAAGAAATTTCATTTTTGTCTTGGCTTAATTCAAAACTGTTCCTACCTTGTTTTAGTTCACAAAAAATATTTTCAGGGATGCAGGAGTAATCTTAGAAGGGTCAAGTGTACTGGGTGTTTATGGCATCATAGCTGCTACAGATGTATACGAACAATGGTCATCCTAAATTTCATTCCTGTCATTCTGACTACTTTGCAGATTACTGGGCAGCTTAAACACTGTGGGTATTTATAAAAGTGGGCTGCTGAAGTTTTATTATCTACAATCTATTAAAATTTATTAATATCTATTATCTATAATCTTACAGTTTATTAATAGCTATTCTACTATTAATACCCATATCTACTATCTAAGAATTCCACAACAGGAATCAAAATAAAACTAATACATTTGGGGTTTTGGTCATGAAGTTAATTGTTCACAGTACAGAGTTCATAATGTTAACTCTTTTTGCCACAGATTAATTTTGGATGTGATAACACAGGACCTGCTTCTTGATCAGCATTCTCTTCAGACATCAGCTACCAAAATGCATTCATCAGCCTTTGCTGCTGCTTCCTAGCTCCAGAAAGGGTTACACAACTGTGTGTACTGGTATTTAGGTCAACATTTTAAGGATGGCTTTTGGTGTCCAAACTAAGACTCTGCTGACCTGATTTTGTGACTGTTCTGACACCTGCACTCAGCATGCAAACTGCAGGAGATCAGCTCTTCTGCAGTTCAGGACAGAAATATTTCTCTTTTATTTTTTATTTAATAATTTTAACAGAGTTAAAGTTTATTTGTTGTCTTTCATTTGCCAGAAAATTATTATATTGAATTATTACATTTCCTTTACTTTTGTACCAGTCTAATGCCACCTTCCAGAAGCTAACAAATCATTAGTCCCGGAAAAGACAAATGACTGAATATACACAGCAGATGAAGACATATATTAGATTCATACAATATATACAGTAGTTGAAGATGCATTATCTATGTATATAAAACATACACAAAGAAGACTAATTAAATGTTCATTCTTTAATACAGAATAAACAGAAGGAAAAAACAGATAAAAAGCCTTGGTGCTGTAAGACCCACTCTCAAAGAAAGGAACATCTGACATATAAGATGGTGAAGCTATTTCCTGAGAAAAGTCCCTATCTTTTAAATTTGTTTTCCACAAAAATATGTGTGTGAGCATCAAGGTCAGAGCCAGTGAATGTTGAACAGCATACAATGAAGCTGCGCACACTGAGCAGAACTGTCACATCATGCTAAAAACAATAGAGCAAGCCTAAATCTCCCCCTGCCTAAAGGGAGCCAGAATCTTGCCCTACCATGAGCTCCCAAGTAGTTGAACTGGGCAGCCAGGTTAGGTTTGTTTCTGCCTGCTAGCTCATGACTTTCTTTTATTCTTTTATTTTTATAAGGAATATTTTCACAGAGGGAGTGGAAAAATCACCTAATCCTGAATAACATAAGGTATAAGCTTGAAATCCCTTTGCCACTCCTGGGAAAAAGCTCCTATTACTTAGTTATTGACTTAAAAGGGCTACTGCTGTCAGAAAAGAAAGAAACATCTGACATCATGTTATATACAGAGCCCCATCAGTAAGTGAGCACAGAACATGCTGGCTAAAAATTTCAGTGGTATTACCTCTTTAGTCAGACTGTACACCAGTCTGTACATCAGTGGTGTGCAATCCACTCGCAGTGTGTAGTTTCCTGTAAAAGAGCAAAAGCAATTTATTGGAAGATATTTCTATTCAAATATATATATATATATATATATTCAAATATATTTATTCCCTGGAACTGTTCAAGGCCAGGTTGGACAGTGCTTTGAGAAATTTGGCAAGTGGAAGGTGATCCTTCCTATGGCAGGGAGTTTGAAGCAAGTTCTGCTCAGCTGAAAACTCGTGCCATTATTTGTTAACAAGAAAGGGACTAGAGAACTACATTTTCTACAAGGAACATGAGGATTCTACCTGTAGAAGAGTTCTCCTATGAACTTCTCAATGCATTTGCATTGGTTAGGATGAATTACAGCCGAGCTTTTGAAAAGCTTAAGAGCTTCTCTTCTTCCCTATGTTTATTAAATGCTTTATAAGAGGAGAAGCTGACTCTAAAGAGTTGCCATAGAACTGCTGAACAGGGGTACAACACTTCTTATCCCTTTCCATGGCTTCCCAAATAGTGCAGCTACTGTAATGGACTTCCTGCCTGAAGTGACAGGAA
This sequence comes from Psilopsiagon aurifrons, assembly GCA_025447955.1. Lineage (NCBI taxonomy): Eukaryota > Metazoa > Chordata > Aves > Psittaciformes > Psittacidae > Psilopsiagon > Psilopsiagon aurifrons. The sequence continues at coordinate 3,378 of JAOEHY010046330.1, forward strand.
TACTATACTTTATGGTCCTGGGTCACAGTTTCCTGTCATATCTACTCCCAAACTAATGCAAAAGTGTTGTTACATTGAAGCTCTTCTGAATCTACCTCCAGGCTAAAATGTCTCACAGTCATCTGTACGTACCATCACTATTCCTGCACAAGACAACTAAAATCTAGGTACCTTCAATGGAGGAATCTGCATTGATATAAGCCACTCCCCGTGCTTGCAATACCTTGGCATTCTCCTACGAGAAAGAGAAGAAAATGCTGACAAACTTTTTATCCTCAGCACAATTTTCCTATCTACAGAAGTAACAGCTATTTCAGGGAAAGACACAATATACTGCAAGGGGCCATATATTCATATATTAGTTGAAAAGGAAACTTAAGACTCAGAGACAGAGAGAGAGACAGAAAAGGAGAGGGAAGGAAGAAAGGAGGGAGGGGAGAAGCGCTGCTTTCTCATACAGATTTTTCTAAGATCTGACACTGCATATTCCTCTTTGAACACTATTGGTTTACCTCAGCCCATTCTGTCGATCCAAACAAGCCAAATTCCTCAGCATCCCAGCTTGCAAATATCACTGTTCTTCTTGGCCTCCACCCTGCAATAAAAGACTGTGAAAACCATATTACAGAAATAAAGACTGCTTGTTATATGGTAACTAACCTGAAAACAAAGGTAATTGGGGGGGAGGGGGGGGGGGGGGCTCATATTTTGTCCTGATCTGTGGGGAAAGAAGTGTGTTTCAAGAATTTTAACACCAACTTATTCACTAAGCTAAACTTAGAATTGTTTTCTATTTTTTTAGCAATCTTACTTGTACTTCAGTATTGTGCCAAATAACGTATTCTTTCTCTTCCCTCAGTTGTAGCTGCAAGAAAATGTTCTAAAATTTAAACCTTTGAACAAGGAAAAATATTGTGCTTGTGCGCAAATTCTTCTACTCTTTTTGGTCCGTTCAATTTAGTGCACATTGTATACCAGTGTCTACCTTCATAGGAAAGTGTTTGGCATGTCTTCACATCTATTACTGAATTTCTGTCTCCCTAATGCCGTACTTCAAAAGCTAAGGATTTCCCTGTAACTTTGATTTCAAAACAAAGATCTTTCACTTGAAGTTCTGCATTTGCTTTAAACCCAGGCCAAATGGAACTGCCTACCTCTATATCTCTGCCCAAAGTTTCCTCTGAGGCTACCGGAACCCTTTCATCTTTTGCTGCCCCTTTATCAGTTTCCCCTGACACTCCTGGTATCTAATAATCAGGGGGGAATGGAAAGGAAACTAAATGTCAATAGGTTATAAGTGTAATGGGTAAGCAAAGAAAGCTCCTCTAAGCACTGCATTTGAGTTATGTCAGAGCTTCTTTCCATAGAATGCCATATAGGGAGACAGCATTTGCTCTGACAGCAGAAGAAACTTGGTACAGTTGACATTTGTTCCTATTCTAATGTAAGTAGGCATCAGGTATTTTTAACCATTACCTCCTACTATGTTTGCACAGCTCTTTCTCTGCAAACCAGAAAGCCAGTCATACTCTGGGCTGCATCAAAAGGAGTGTGAGAAGCAGGCTGAGGGAGGTGATTCTTTCCCTCTACTCCACTCTTATGAGACCCCACCTGGAGTCCTGCTTTCAGCTCTGAGGCCCCCAACATATGAGGTACTGAGACCTGCTTGAGTAAATCCAGAAGGAGGCCATGAAGATGCTCAGAGGTCTGGAGCACCTCTGCTTTGGAGACAGGCTGAGGGAGGTTTGGTTGTTCAGCCTGGAGAAGAAAAGGCTGCCTTCAAGCAGCTTCCAGTACCTAAACGGGATGACAGGAAATCCGGAGAAGGATTTTTGATAAGTGAATGTAGGGACAGGACGAAGGGGAATGGCTTTAAACTGAAAGGTAGTAAATTTAGATTAGCTATTTGGAAGAAATTCTTCTCTGTGAGGGTGGTGAGGTGCTGGAACAGGTTGCCCAGAGAAGCCGTGGCTACCCTATCCCTGGCAGTTTTCAAGGCTAAGGTTGGACAGGGCTTGGAGCAACCTGGTCTAATGGAAGTGGTCCCTGCCTGTATGTGCAGGGGGGCTGGAACTAGATAACCTTTAAGGACCCCTCTAACCCAAACCACTCTGTGATTCTGTGACTCTGTGATTACACTGACACTTTATTTATTCTTGGGTCTGTCTCCAAACGACAGTCAAGTACTAAGAAGGCTCTTGATGTTGCGCTGATGAAGCCCTGATTAGCCTACCACAGTATCAATTTTATAGGACCACTGAAACATCCAATCTGACCAGCCTCAAGCACAAAGTAATCGTTTGTACCTAAATGTCTTATTTACTTCAGTACCCTCATTTTGTGTTTTGTTTTCCCTTAGGTGTAGGTGCACTTTCTCTTGAGTAGAAGTACCTCATATACTAAGGTTGTAACTGGAACTAGTTAACAGCTGCAGAGCAGTAGGCTTCCTTGAGAGATCAGTAAGATACACATGTTTAATTTTAAGCTGATGCTTAAATCCCAGAGAAACCAATGGGCACTGCTAACAGCAGTGGCTTTGGTCTGCTTTACTCTTTCATTATATTACCTTTCTTTTTCAGTTTTCCAAAGCTCCTCACAATCTCATGAACCACAGCTGCTCCACTCTGAGGATCAATGCCACCAAATACCCATGAGTCGCGGTGGCCTCCCAGGATGACATATCTGTCTAGAGAAATTCATTATGGAGGTTTACTTAGAAAACCTTTTCCTGCCATAGAGATGTTAATTTGAAGTAATTTCTAATTTTCCATGTAGGTATCAGGCAGCAAAGCTTAACAGTTTATAATATACATGATAGAAAGGCAAAAAACATTAAATCTTTTAAATCTCCAAAGATATTTCTCTGCACTTTCAGCCAGTGCTAAAGAATTTGTCACAGTAACTTGATTCTGTAAGACTTAAATTCCATTACGTTACTTACATTATTAGAAATACTGCAGCTTTCCCCCAAAGACAGAAGCATCTATCTGTCCATATTTTACAACAGTGTGTTTCATGGTAAAGTTGATCCACTAACTATATTTCTACAGCACGCCAACCAGCAACATTTAGGTGTGCTGAATGCAGAATTTCTCTGAATATATCTATAGTCAATCATAAAAAGGGTTGTCCAAATCATGACAATGATGTGATTATTAATATCAGACTAGATCTCTGTGCAACTATAATATGGTTAACAGTTTTGTTTCAGGCAGGAAGTCCTGCAGTTACAGGTTAGACGATGTTATCATCCTAGGATGTCTACATATCTGTATTTAAGAGTGTAAAATCCCACTGGTTACAAGAGACCAAGACAGACAAAAAGCCAGTAGTGGTGGATAAGATGTCTTCAGATGGAATGCAAAATCCCTGTTAGTAGGGAAGAATATCACTTAAGAATATTCTTTCAATTGCAAAATTACCTTGCCTGAAGACAAATATTTGTCTTGGTTATGACTCTCCCTTAAAATTAGCACTTACAGTGAAACTACTGACATACCCTGGAACCATATGAAAGCTGGTGCAATAAATATTTCAACACCAGTGATCATGCAGTGCAATATTTCAGAGAAAGCTATATTCCTCATTTCTCCCTTATAACTATAAAGTGCATGTAAAGATCACTGCACGCTCACAATGTACTGATGACAAATGACTTTACCTGGTTCCACTGTGCCTTTGATGATACCAATCACATTGTAAATCCTTCTTACTTCATTGTTGCTATGAATGTGCATTTTCACCTTTCTAGTGTATTAGGAAAAAAAAAAAAAGAAAGAGAAATTCCACCAGATTAGACCAAACATCTCAACATCTTTCAAGAGTGTACAATATAAATTGCAATGGGAGCATTTTACCCTCCATTAAGCCAAAATAAATCTGAAAACATTGCAGTCTATTTTTTTTTTCTGGATTTATATTTGTGCAATTGAGAACAGCATTTAGCCCTTGCAAGCTATGTACTCATGCCAAGACTTATATAGGTAACAGGCTCAGAACTCCAAAGCAAAGATATTTTGCTAGCAGCTAGTTTTTAAATGTGGAAGAGTGAATGACAAACGAAAACTGTCAAATGTTATAAAGCGAAACAGTTCTAATTGTCTAGAGGTTGGTGTAAATCAGAACCAACTCCAGCACAGTCAATACTGATGTGGCACCTTAGTCAGCAGAAAATCAGACAAACTGAGTTGCATCAAGAGACTTTGTTTATCTACAACACAGCTGGAGGTGCAACAGTTCATCCTCAAGGGTCATTATGTATTTTTCAGGAAGGTTTTTTCATGTGGTGTAACTAAGGCATAGGGAAAAGATCAAACGGTTCATATGAAGTCAGTACAATAGCTCAGCCAACATTGAAACACCTGGACTTTAGTCCTAAACTGAAATTACTAAATCAGTTTTAGCACAATCTGAAGCAATAAAAAAAAATGACTGTGTAGATAAAGCTCTTTTTTTCTGGAAAACTTGACTTCTAGGTTAAGACTCTTTACGTAAGGCAATACGTAGGTAAGGCAATAGGTAAGGCCAGAAGCTGAACCCACATGAATTTAAAAAGACAACAAATGTAGCTCTCAAAACCAAAAAATCAGTCTCATCAAATAGTTTGTCAAAGGCTTTTCAAATGAAACTAGTTCAAGGCTAGCTGGAAATTAAGCAATTCTGTCATATCCAGCCAATCAAGACATCAATGTTTCAAGGCTTTGCATTGAGTGCGTTTCAGCCTACGAAATGGTCATAATCAGACATAATCAGACAAAACAACCCCAACTGCTCTACCTTTGGTCAAATTCTATTGCTCAACTTGTTTTTCCTGATCTCAAGCACACTTCCCTTAGGAAACAAAACTGACCTTGTAGAGTAATTTGCTGTGAAACCAGGACCAACATTGTAAGATACATTCAGATTTCCTTTCCAGCTACTATGTGGTGGTGCATATCCTCCCATATTACTATTATGAAAAAGAAAATCGTTATTAGTTACAGACATCTTACAATAGCACCAAAGACAAATGAGGAACCATGAGCTGCACTTTGTTAGGTCCCATGCTGCGGGAGTCCACAGTGATGGTCTTTGTCTTATGCTACAAGTTTCTGTAGGAGAAAAATCTATCTTTTCAGCTACATTAATACTAGTAAATTAACATAGAGGAACAGTACTGGGCACTGAGATTAGCTTGGAATAGCCTAGAGCTATCCTGGAAAACACTTGGTTTTGCATTCAAACTGCCTCCTGTAAATGGTCCCTGGAACTTTCTACTGCCCTGAGCTTCATTTGCATTTGAATTAGCTGGGAGTAACTTGGACCATTTTAACAGTTTAACAACACAGGCAGTTGTCCAGTGCCTGCCCCTGAGCACTGTTTAAGCTGGTAGCATAGACAAAGTTGATGTGTTTCAAAGATGTCAGAAACTGGAAAAATACGATCAGTCCAAGTCACCTTTTCTTGTTCCATTGTCAAAGTTGAGATGTTTTTTCTCACTTAACACAACTTGAAATGCAGTAATTCAGTGGCTTGAAATTGTCTGAACTTATTCAGCTGTTCTAAAGGATTCATAATTTTGACATGAACTTGTGAGAAACATTTAAAAAAAAATTAAGGTATGATGGATGTTCTGTTTCTTATTGGGCAAAATATATTTCTTATAAATGAAAGCATGTCCTTTACTGTAAATGAATATTTCAGTCAAGCTTTATTCCACAGAACACTTCAGTATGTAACAACAATAATAATAACAATAATAGGAAAAAGAGAGAGGGCAATAAAACCCAAGAGAGACAAGTGATGCACAATACAATTGCTCCCCACCCACTGACTGACATCCATCCGGACCCAAGCACTGATCTCGCCTTCTGGGTAACTCCCCCCAGTTTATATACTGGGCATGACGTGCTGTGGTATGGAATACCCCTTTGGCTAGTCTGGGTCAGGTGTCCTGTCCCTTTTTCCTCCAGCTTCTTGTGCCCCTCCTCATTGGCAGAATATGAGACTGAAAAGTCCGTGATCAGAGTAAGCATTACTTAGCAACAATAAAAACATTGGCATGTTATCAGCATTGCTCTCAAGACTGAAGTCAAAAACACAGCACTGCACCAACTACCAAAATGAGAAAAATAACTGTTACAGCCAAACCCAGGACACAAACACTTGCCAACTCAACCACATCTTAGTTTTTTGACAGAACTTATTTGATTTGTTAAGATAATTATGAATTTTAATGCTGTCCTCTGGCAAACTGGTAGCCTGTCTTCTTGCAAGTTTAGTACATGCACTTAAACACAGATGTCCATTAAATCCCTTGTAATACTCCAGTTTCCATAGTTTCCCTGTATTAGTTTACTAGCATCATTTAATTTTTATGCAACGTAATACACCTCATGAGAGAAAGCACATGCCTTCATTTAACAGAGGACAGTACCGATATTGTCCCATTAAATATGCAAGTATTTCCTTGGACAAATGACTGACATCACTTGTGGTCTTTTTCACAAGACATGCATCACACCATCCTCAAAAATTTTTGCCTTTATTCAAACTGAGAGGCACTTTATATTTTCAGTATACTTGACTGATCATGACATAACACAAATGATCTTTTCCACGTACCTGATACGTGACAGTAGACGTTTACCTCCTACAGAGAACCAAATGATAAACATACTATTTCAACAGCTACAGTAGAAGCACAGCACGAAAGTCTTTTCCCTTTCAAGTACTCTCACAACTTTCAAAAGGCTGCTTAAAATTCATCATGTCTCTTATTCCCATACACTTACCGCAGTAGTGACTCAGCATCATCATAGCCAATGGGATGAACTGGAATTTTTGGGAGACCAACACCACTGGCTTTGTCTAATCGATAGGTGTATTCTGAAAGCAAAAGAGAGATATTTTCATATTTACATCTCTCAGAAGCACCCTGAATGCCCACAGCACAGTCCTAACACTGGAGTCAGGGATAGATAATCATCTCACTCTCCTCAAACTCAGGCTAACATTTCTTCAGTGCTTTCATTCTTTATGCTTTAGCAACATGTTTTCAGAGAGACACCAACAAAGGTTCTCCTATTCTGTCTCCAGTCATGCATTTAGAAATGGCTGAACCAGCAACCGTATGACATGAGTCCTGGCATGAAAGACCTCAGCGTTGCCAGCAGGTGCTCCTGCGGAGGGAAAGCAGCTTAAATCCTGCAGAAAGGAGAACTGCAAAAGCAAAGAAACTGGTGGGCTGTGCAGGCTGACTCCTTGCTTACTTACTGATGAAAAGCAGAAGGGAAGAACTACGGCTTCAGCTGCTGAATACTTGTGTCATGATCTCTGAGCTAATTCTGGTATGTCAGAAATTAAGCAGCCCAGCACCGCACTGCGTGGCTCCATTAACATCTCCCTCACTTTCTCTCCTTCATCATTTACAGAAGTGGCCTAGTGATGTGAAGGTGAAATCTGCCTCTTTTGAGCAGTAGGATAAAGAAAAGATGTGTTTTGTTGCAAGGGAAACACTTGCAATCCCCACTACCTTCCTCCTCCCTTCCTGAAATCAGACCTTCAGAACATGACTTCTCTAGCATCACTCACCTTTTGCAGGATAACCTGGTGTTAGAGGATCCCCTGCCCCATTCAGGTTTAATATATTTCCACGTTGGGCTCCTCCACCTGGAAGGCTCCAGCCATTTGGATAGGGATCTGTTCCTGGGGCGCAGTAGTCAGCAGGGTCAGAGTACAGAATAACTCCCTTGGCACCTGCCAATTCAGCATTCTTCACCTGCAAAGTACATCTCCAGTTCCTATTCAGTCCTTTATAGCTTGACACCAGAGTTCGGGGAGGGCAAAAGAAATTATTATAAATTACAGTCATTCCTCAGGGCCTTTTACAGTGCTTAGGTTAAATAAATGGCCCACAACTGTCTCATACCATGAAATTTCCCTAATATATATATGCAGATATCAGGTTCCATATGAAAGTAAGAGGTTTTCTAGTTAGGAGATATCTGGAGTGGCAAGGAACACATTCTTCAGAGTATTACTACTAAACCTGAGTTTGTATCAGGTCATCCAGATCAATACAGTCAACTGGCTATTGAGATGTACACATCATGGACGGGAAAAAACCTGTCACACATCGATGCAACCTTATCTTTAGTCATACTTGTTATTTATAGTATTTATCTTAATGATCTCCTGAATGTATCTCAGTGTACAGAGTACGCAGGAAGATTATTACGATTGAAACCGTCCTTGGTTGTGAACAAGACTAACTCCAAAATGCGTGCATCTTATGCTTATTATGGCAGAAGGACTGCACACTGTTTTCATCTTAAAAAGTGTTCTCATGCAACTTTTTTATTGTATAACACTAGTTGGTAGAGAATGAGAGAATATATATGACATTTTGACATCCCAATCTGTTTTGCTACTAGATGTGATAGTGACATATAGTGACTGACAACTAATCCTCAACACTTTAAAATTTGGGTACTTTAACCCACAAATATCACAGCGTTTTTAGGAAATCCAGTACGAGCCTTCCTCTGCTATCCTATTCTTGCACACTATGAGGAAGTCAGAAAATGACAGGACAGTTCTACTGATTTTATACAGGCTTTCAAATTCTTCAGTATATAAACAATCATTAGGAATACTATCACAACAATAAACATGTCATCCCTTTGTGCCAAAGAGGGCATGTGATTTCCAAAATGCACAACAACTGCCCCTCTAGATATTAGTAACTCTGAGGTGTTTGTATTGCATTTTAAGAAGAGATTCATAGACAGCAATGCCTTCTTCAGTTTTTAAGTCTTTTCCATTCAGATGGTATCTTTAAGAGCAGTAAACAGTTTAGTGAAAATATTATGTGACACAGAATACGAGTTACATGTCACTTTTCACTGGTGGAAATTGTATGCAGGTAAACCAGTAAAGGTAAACTTTACTGGTTTACCAGTAAAGGTAAAGTAAGTAAACTTTACCAGTAAAGGTAAACTTTACTGTAGGTAAACCCACTTCATAGTTCACAGATTAGTCAACAGCATATAAAGATGCTAGAGAGGAACTCTTCATCAGGGACTATAGCAATAGGACAAGGGGTAATGGTTTTAAACTTAAACAGAAGTTCAGGTTGGATATAAGAAAGAAGTTCTTTACTGTGAGGGTGGTGAGGCACTGGAACAGTTTGCCCAAAGAAGTGGTAAATGCTTCAACCCTGGCAATGTTCAAGGTCAGGATGGCCAGAGCCTTCAGCAACATAGTGTAGTGTGAGGCATCCTGCCCCTGGCAGGTGGGATGGAACTAGATGATCTTAAGGTTCTTTCCAACCCTAATCATTCTATGATATGATATAACATTCCAGTGAGGAGATTCAGTGTTTGATACCCTTTGGTAACTAACAAATAGAAATTACTGTTCTGCCCAAATTAGGTTCAAACTAATTTTTGTACAAGAGTCAAAAACACTTAAACTAGACTGTTTTCTTATACTCCTACTACAGAAATAACTTGAGTGTATGCCTGAAGTATGCACATGATTATGTCCTTTCCTGTCAGACCACGGATATCTACAGAAATCCATTATTTAAAAATATTTATCTTATAGGGACATTACAAATACAGAATTTAGGATAATGTCCCTATAGTTATAGTCTCTGCCTGGTGTACATAAACCATTACAAACCATTACAGTACAGGCATCCTGAAGCACAGCTGAACCAATAGGGAAGAATAGGCTAGGTCAGAATTAGAGTATTACCCAAGAACGTTAGTACATTTTGAAAGAATTTATAGCATGAACATGAATATAACAATACATTTTCCAACTTATTTACACTTCTCCTACAAACATGTTATATACATAGCAAATATAGATTTTATATCTTCTACTAAAGAATCATCTTTGAACACAGCTCTATGAAAACTCACATAAAAATCTCCAGAACACTTTAGCTAAGTATTTCAGTCTCCTGAAATTGACTGAAGGACTGCATATGTAACAGTTTTGCACAGACACATTACCTTGTTTCCTCTGAAGATCTTCCCATACCTGGCAATGACAATCCTTCCTGTACAGTTAATTCCCATTTCACGCTCTAGCTTAAAGAAGTCCTCGGTGCGGCCATAATTTGCATACACTAACTCACCCTGATAAAAAGAGGTCAAATTTGAAACAAGAATGTCAGTGAACTGCCATAAGGAGCATGTGATCTAGTAAGAGAACAAGATGGGAACAATATGCTCTGGGACTGGTTCCAGTATGAATACTTTTTTGATTGTGAGACAATGGTAGGCAAGTGACTTCTAATGCATTTAGACTCCTATCACTCAAAGCTGCCAGACTTTGTCCACAATGGAGAACACCATGTGTGACTTCTGAATCCGAAACTTAGAGTAAGTGCTCAGAACACAGCATTTACTTTTCTGAGTCTACTTAAGCTGTAGTCAGTCTCAGACAGCTGGAGGTATTTTGGACCCTGGCACCACAGTAAATATCAACTGTATTTTATGAATAGACTGAATGATGCCAGTACCCTATGAAATTCTCAGGATATAATTCTTAGTCAATACAGCAGAAGATAAAGGTGGTGGACTGTGAAAATAAATACATCTTGCATATGAATAAAATATTCACCATTATTGTATTTGAACCATGTTATTCAATATTTGGTGCAGGATTCATCTCTCTTCATGTCCGCTACCTGAAGTTGTGTGCATTGTCTAAGAAGGTCCTGCAGTGCACTCCATAGCCAGTGAAGAGCTGGGAAGCTCTCCAAGAACTCACCCTTTCCAGGGGGATTCATCCAAAACCTGTCTTAAACACCTATTTTAGGCCGTCTGGATATAACTCACATTGATTATATGTAAAAGACTATTTTACAGTAAATGCCCATAAAAAGCCTCAAAGACTGATTTAGGAAAGATGCCTAAACTAGACATCTAAACTAAAATTAGGACACAGGAAACTCTTCCTTCGTGCTTTTCTCCATATTACCACACACCTCCAGAGAGACCCTAAATTTAATTTCAAAAAGATATAAAGTTTAATCTCTCATATTGATAAAAAATTCTTACTAGACATTCAGCGGGTCTCACATAACAGCTGTGTCCTGATAAGACTGTGGTACGATCATTTTGAGCGTACTGGTTTCATCACTGATCTGCTCAGTTGCAACTTCTTTTTAAATTAAGCAAAAAAAGAACTGAGGATAAATTCATTAAATAAAGGGAGCTGAATTTAAATAAGGCAAACAGTTTCACACCTAGTAAGACTCTGGTCCTCTCTAGTCAAAGAATAATTTGTAAGCAAGGATTATTCTTGGCGAGGCTTTTCTGAATTTTTTGGAGTAGTTTTGCCTCTGAGTAAAATCTTGACAAAGTCAAGAGTTCTTCCGGTCTATTTATATTAAGCAAAAGGGGAATTTTGCCCTTAACATAATTTCTTTAGAATATCTTGTACAAAATACCTACATTTGTAGGCTGCTGTATTTTTATGACAAAACCAAAAAATGTCCATTTCAGTAGTTTGGCTTATATAATTGCAGAATGATAATTATAATTATTAATAGCAACCGGCAGGGTTTCCACATTCAGGGCCCTTGTTCTACAATGAACTGCAAAACAAGTTAACATGAAAGTAACGTTTTATGGTGAATGCCTGTTCGTACTTCACAGGGCTTTTAAATAATGTCTTTGATTAAGCAAATGCCATCACATCAAGAAAAGAACTGCTGTGATCTTTAGCAGAAGCTCTCATAACTAAATCTGATATAAAGTATATAATCTGTATTCACAGTCTTTTTCCCGGTATTGCAGAATAATTCATAACAATCTCCAGATTTCCGAAACTACATTAAAAGGTATTTATTTGAAGATGCTTGCAATACTTGATATATTGCACAGTAAATCTGTCTTCCTTCATCAAATTACTTTAGCATCTCTGAAAATTCTTCAACTATGATTAACAGGACTAAGAACTACAAATGTGATAAATTTCTCATTAGAACATTGAGACAGTTTTCTACCTTAATACAAGCTTCGAGAATGTAGTGTGGATTCATCAAATGTCTTATCCTGGCTCTGTTAGCATAGTTAGAGAACTTAAGTACACCTCTGACTTGTGACCATCATTAAATAGATGGGAGTACTTCTACAGTCAATTAAAAAGGAAGTGAAGAGCAGAATTTTACCATTATTTATAATGCTAAATTTCCAGACTACTACTTGCTATCTGACAGAATGTGACACTTGCTACTTCGCTTGCTTTCTGCTAAACATTTCTGTACAACAGGCAAGGATATATTTGATCTTCCACATACAGAACCTAGAAATGAGTGGGAACTACATCCAAATCTCTGCAGCATCTCACTCTAGCAGGCAAGTAGCTACTATCTCACTCTGACATTATTTAACCTTCAAAACACTTTCAGTTATTTTTAAAAAGCAGCTTCAGGAAAACACCACAGGTCAGCAGCACTGAACTGCATTTCCACAACTCCTCGATTATAGCACTCACCCAGAAAATGTCTGAGCTGCCTTCTTGGCCTGTCTTTGTATGAAGAACTTTGACCATTTCTCCCACTTTCCGGGAAGGTGGCCTACTTGTGAGACTACAGTCTTTCCTGACTTTACAGCCTTTTCTCTTCGTTGAACTTGGGGCTTTATACAGAAATAGTTCAAAAAAATGAGGAGCAGAAAGAACCTATGACTGATGATTGCACTTGGCAAGTTCCAAATATCTCTCTCCACAGTTTAGTTCTAGTATTTAATAGAATGCTTTTCAATACATAATGTGTAAACAGGCCTGGGAGAACTCAGAAGAGCCCGGAACACGCTGAGTATTTTCCACTGCTGAGCAGCTTACATGCTGTTTGCAGTACAGATGCAGAAAACTGCTCACTGTTGAGAGTAATAACTCTGGTAACACTAGAGAGTGTCACGGTTAACAGCACTAGCTAGGTACCTGAAGCTTTTGTCTAAATACAATGCAGATGAACATCAGCATCATATTTTGAAAAGACAATCTGTCTTTTAGGTGTTGGGGTTGGTATTGTTTCTTTTTTTTCAGAAACAAAGTTCTTCTATTTAATTAAAATAATTTTCTGAAGAAGGAAGCTGCAGCTTCTTAAAACTTGTTTTATTATTTCCCATATCCAATCACTTCTGTAGCTCTCCCCAAATGAAATAAAGCAGTGAGGTTATTCTGTCCTTCTCTGGGAATACTATGTTACAATACAAAGTCAGAACTTACTACTTTTCAAAATTCCCACTGCAATTCTTAAAACACTCAAAGCTCTCATATCATAGGGTAGACTACCTGCCTGGTTCTTCAGCTGCCTTTGAGAATGGGAGGCAAATGAATACAGGATACCTAGGAATACAGAATGCCTTTACTGGACTTGCACAGCTCATCAACAAACCAGTAAATACAGGACTCATATACTGGACTCTGTGAGTAAAAGCACTGTCAGCAAGTTTTGAAGTCAGATTCAACTTTAAAGCAGCGATTGGGCCAGATGACAACAGTATCTTTCCTGCCTTTTCTAATCTTCCAAAATGTTAGTGGAAACTACTAATTGATGATAGCATAGAAAAAACTCCTGTTACAGAGGCCAGCTTTATCAAAGAAAGCCCATCAGGCGGTACCATCTGTACAAGATAGGATTACTGCTAAGCTCAGATCACAGCAACACTTTTACCAGCAGCTAGAAATGCCAGCAAAAGCCATTTTCAAGCCTACTGTTCACTATGCAGTTTATACCTGTCAGCATGAGCTCTGGGTAGGCAGCATTTTGAGAATTAGACTGTTCATCTGACTACGTAAATGCAAGTCTTATTTGCTGACCAAGATGGGAAACAGTGGTGCATAGTCACAGAAATACCTGGATAAGCTCATAGTAGCTGACAACATTAAAGATTTATTGCCAGTTTTTTTAAGGAAAAGCTAAAAATAAAATCCAGTTCTGACTCAAACAAGTGAAAAAAATTAAACATATATGTATGACTGCTCAATTTGAACATTGCTCCATTGCAAAACTCCCAAGAACATCAGATCTAGGACATCATTCCTACTGGTGATATGTCAGGCCCAGGAATTTCACATCTTTCTTTATTGCTGTATGCTACTTTGAGCTATGCTACTCTATGGTATTCCATCTTTTCTATTATTTCTATTTCTGTCTCAGTTTTTATTTCTACTTCTGTTCTTACTTCTATTTCTCTGTCTGTTTCTATTTCTGTTTCTATTTCTATTACTACTCTACTATGTTACCTCAGGCATTCCTTGGGCTGAAAACGCACTGTAGGGTGGTACCACATCTCTAACAGACTCATATCCTGGAGGGGGAGGCTCAGCTAATGATGTGTTGAAAATCTAGCGGAAAAGAAGAAAACAAAGTAAACCAAGCAACATGGAAAAGAAGTACTGTTTGTTCAGGCACATTTTACATGCACTTGCAGTTTAAAGGACTCTAGAACTCATCAGAATTCTAAATAAGTACTAGCCAAAACTTTATTTGGCATCTTTTTCAGTATGCCGGTTCAATGTGTGATCCTGCAAATCCCATCTCACTCTTCACACAGAATCCTACTGAAATAAACACAGGGTCCCTTATTTGGTCTTAGCACAGCAGACAAGCGCAGGTTAGATCATAACTTTAAAACACACTTGTATTCTGCTCATCCCTGGAGCTTTTACACACACTAGAGCTGCTGTGTAATGAGCTGATGTTACTTGGGATAGTACATCTCAAGGCCTAAACTCTAATCTTCAAGAAACTGAAATCAGCAAAGTTGCCAATACACTGTAATGAATCAATGAAAATAATGAGGGTGACCATGGCTGCTTTCCTCTTATTAAATAACAGAATAATTTTCAAACAACTGAGTTACATAAAGCAATTCTCCTTTAATCCACATGTGTCAGTATGCTATATGAATCAGGGCAATTATTACTATTTCTAGCACATACATTATGAAACAAAGCTAAAAATATAAAAGCAAACTGAAGCCCCTGACTTCTGTGCACTTCAAATCAGGCCCATCACCACCAGCAGAGCAGTGGATAACTTTCTCTCCCAGTCTTCCCAGATGTATGAAGGTGATTTTGTCCTCCACTTGCAAATGCTGGTGGTTTTTGTACCTCATTTCCATGCTCATCAATTATTGAGATGTAGTTGGGCTTAGCATCATCAGGATAAGAGAGCAAGACATCATAATGAACGAGCTGAACAGAATCCAAACCAAACTCCTTCCATTCAGCTTGGATTTGCTGTGCCAGATGAAGGTTCTGCTTTGTTCCTGCTAGGTGAGGAACCTGTGTAAAATTGCTAGAGAAAAAGAAGCAAAAAGTCAGGATCAGGCATTGCAGCTCCTAATCAGAACTCCTCTTAGCCTAGCTGGAAATAAACGCTCTAGAGATGATCAGATGTGCCCCTGCTAAATCAGGACTGCATATATGCTTCTGCCTGTCCCACACATAATGCAAAAATTTCAGTCTGTCCTGAGCTACCACAGCTGTTTGTATTTTCTTCATAGTGTGGCTTTGCAAGAATGGAGTGAGGACATCAGAGGTGGGGTCCTGTCCTTGCTTTCTTCCTTGTCTTCTGGGTGACCGTAGGCCAATCACTGCAATGCATAATGAGACTGACCTTCCCTGTTAAGTGATAAAAGAATTGAGTATAATTATCATTTTGTATTCAATTTAGAAAGGTGCATCATTACTCTGATCCCTACTTTTATGCTCAGTTTTGGTCTTTGCAATCTAAAAAAGACATGGACAGGCTGGAGAGGGTCCAGAGAAGGGCCACGAAGATCATCCAAGGGCTGGGAAACCATATGAGGAAAGCCTGAGAGAGCTGGGCTTGTTCAGCACAGAGAAAAGAAGGCTCAGGGGAGACCTTATCACCATGTTCCAGTATTTAAGGGTGGCTATGAAGAAGATGAAGACTCCTTTTTTACAAGGAGTCATATGGAAAAGAAGAGGGGTGATGGGCACAAGTTACTCCTGGGGGGATTCTGACTGGACACAAGAAGAAAAATTTTCCCAATGAGAACAACCATCCATAGGAATAATCTCCCCAGGGAAGTGGTGAATTCCCCAACCCTGGACACTTCTAAGGTTTGGTTGGACAGGGTGCTGGGTCATGCTTTCCCAAGAAAGGATGGGCCAGATGATCCTTGAGGTCCCTTTCAACTTCGTATTTTATGATTCTATGATTTTTGATTAAGTGGATATTCTCCTTGGATCCCACTATTTTAATTAATTTTGGCACAAATACTGATTTATCTAAAAGTTCACTCGGAGTGTGTCTTGCTGGCATATAAGAGAGAGCAGTGGCTTACAAAGAAGGAACAGAAAAACTCAACAGCTTGTGACTTAAAAGTCATGCAGCATGAATAACAAACAGTGAAAGACACCATAAACAGTGAGCAACCCATTGTCTGAAATAAAGACTGACCAAACCATTGAGAAAGCACAGTATTGACGTGAGCTGCAGGAAATCCAGCTGAATGAGGCTGTTATCATGATGTCCTCATCCTGTCATATGACTTTGCCATCAACTTGCCATAGAAGCACATGTCACACCAGCTGTTGTTAATGAAGGAAATTGGATATTTGAGAAGGAAGGAGTACAAGATAGGGAAAAAAAAAAAATAATTCTTGACTTTGAGTAAGAACAAAGCCATCAAACAAAGCACTGGGAAAGTACTATACACTTAGAATAAGATACAGGATAGGCTACGTTTGGATTATGTTGGGATGTAATTGAACAGAACAGAAAGGGAGTAGAGTAGAGTAGCATAGAATAATTTCAGTTGGAAGAGACCTACAAGGATCATCTAATTCCACTGCCTGAGCAATTCAGGGCTGACCAAAAGTTAAAGTACACCATTAGGGCCATTGTTTAAATGCCTCTTAAACACTGATAGGCCTGGGGCACCAACCGTCTCTTTAGGAAGCCTGTTCCAGGACTTGATCACCCTCTCAGGAAACCAATGCTTCCTAATGTCTAGTCTGTCTGAACCTCCCCTAGTGAAGATTTGAACCATTCTCATGAACCCCTCACTGAATACAAAGAAGAGATCAGCATCTTCCTCCTAAGGAAGGTGTAGAGAGCAATGAGGTCGCCCCTCAGCTTCCTTTCCAAACCAGACAACTCCAAAGTCTTTAGCAGCCAAGCGCTGCTAGATAAAACCACATTCTGACAATCTAACATCTAGTAGCAACATTGTACTAAAAGCCCCCTTTACAGTGACAGTACCATTATTTGGAGGACATACTGAACTAAGAGCATTTATGTGTTAAGATCAGTTTGAGATTAAGAGCAGCCCTGGGCAGAAGGGCTTGGGGATGTTGGTTGATGAGAAAATAAACATGAGGCGGCAGTGTGCGCTCACAGCTCAGAAAGCCAACCATATCCTGGGCTGCATCAAAAGGATCGTGACCAGCAGGTCGAGGGAGGTGATCCTGCCCCTCTACTCTGCTCTCCTGAGACCTCACTTGGAGTATTGTGTGC
>JAOEHY010046331.1:0-12411 GCA_025447955.1 Psilopsiagon aurifrons
CCTGCCCATGGCAGGGGGGTTGGAACTAGATGATCTTAAGGTCTTTTCCAACCCTAACTATTCTATGATTCTACGATCTGTCTTTTGTTGATCTTACGGAAGAAACAAAGCCTGTCAGGGATCAGGTACTTTTCTGTGGGGAAAACTTTCTTTTTTAAAAAGCTTTCTGAAGTGATTTTAAAAATAAGGCGAGCCTGCAGCATCAGCATATATCTCTACTAGTGAATGTATTTTGTGTTTGTTATATCCCTTAATGGCCTCTCTGGTTCTGGCTGATCAGCTCTCATCAGAATGTCTCCAAAGCTGCTTTAGGACACCTCCAGAAAATTGGAAGCTTCTTTATATAACCTCAAGCCCCAGAATAATACTCCTTGAGTAATTTGGCTGCCAGCTACTGTGCAGCTCTGTGTGCTATATGGTTTAAAAATTAGAAGATAATATCCTTCTTGCCCTAATGACAATTCTTGCACAAACCATCACTTGTCCCTTTTTATTTGACAGTATGGATGTAATGCTGGTAAGAGCTGCCCTCTTGATAGTGCTGTGGAAAAAGATTAACTAGAAAAGTTTCTCTCATCCACAAATGTGTAAGCATGCCTTTTGGGAAGAGAAAGATTACAGAATTTTCTTAGGAGCCCTAATTAGCTTAATCTTCATGGTCCATGTAGGTCTGGTCTCTTCTGCTGAGTGTGCTAATTACTGTAAAGTGGATGAGCTATTTTTGGGACATGGGAAATACATTGCATCCACATGTCACTACGTGGCCTAAATGGAAATACAATTTAATGGAGTAGGTGAAGGATAGATACTTGGCTCTGAGGTGATTACTCATGTCCTTGGGACACCACCAGTAACTTTTTGAAGAACATTGAAATTTTATAGTTGAACACTGTGAATGCAGGAGGAAAGGTTACTTATATAATCTTTACTCCAACATGGATCAACTTCCATAGTCATAGCCCTTGGTTTTAGGAGAACATGCCATGTTTTTTCACAGTATAGCTGTCATAGGCTTTTGTCACTTGAGCTAACATAACTATGGTAGCAGATCAGGGTTTCTCTCTCATGTGTGAGATGCCCATGGAGGATGTATCTAAGTTTAGGGATTTTGGTGGCCAGCATATTTTTGAACGCTGTAGCATCAACAAAGCTTCAGTTTCTGGCAAGGTGTAGTGTGGTGGCTGGAACAGTGCACACACACAGACTAGTAGCATATGCAGGTCTGTAGGCTTGGCCTACAGATACAAGCCTTTGTGTAAGTGCCATGAGCTGTGCAGAGGCCTTTATACACGTCTGTAGTATACATTGGGAAAGAACACATGGCTTCCTCCTTAGGCTAGAGGCAGTTATATGGGGAGGTAATTTCAAACACATCTGAAGAAATTTGTTTTCTTCCATCAAGTGTTATGGCTCCTGAACCCTGCAAACAAGTACCAATGAGGCCAGAACATCCAGGGAGAGATCTTAAATGGTGATCTTTCAACTGAAACATCATTATTGTCATGGCATTCTTTTTAACGTGTCATCTTTTGCTTCTCAGAGGCTGAATAGCGTGTTGCAGTGGCACATTCTGCTTCCTGCTTTATTTTCTTCTCTGAAGCCCTCTAAGAAAATATTTCTCACACATCATTTGACAGAAGGTTGAATTTTCATGGCTTGTGCTGCCTTGCAGATATATGTATCACTATCCTGGAGTGCTGGTCCCATCACAGGGTTGCAAGTAGTGAACTCCCAAGACTCTTTCCTGTGACTCTGCGACTTCTAAAAGGAAGAGAAAGCTAATGGTTTTCTAAATGCTTTTTTCTCCACCACATGGCTGCACTTCCACAAAAAACACCTCAAAATCTGCAGCCCATGTCATAACATTTTCTAAATTGCAGGATTCAACCATGCTCTCTATGTGCCAGAGAGATGGGGGGGAGGGGAAGGGATGGAGTAGACATCTAGGGAGTCAAAGATCCGTTCTAGCTTTTGCACAGCAATTACTATAGCTATAAGTAAAGAATCCTCCAGGGTGAGCTGAAAGTAAATTGAATATCAGCTCTCTGTAGAGTTGGATGGTTAGGCGGTAGGAGCAATTTCTGGACTACAGCCACAAACACCGATGCAGGCTGTGAGTGCCTGTAGCAAAAAGGTAGTGAGAATATTATGTACATTCTTGTGTTATTGGTTATGGAATGAAAACTTGGCCAAGTGTGGGGTTTTTTAATTTGTTTTTTTTGTTCGTTTTTAGACCCAAACACCAAAGAACCCCCCCAGTATTGGGGCTTCTCAGCTTGAGGAATTAATACAATGTAGCCAGCAAGTGCATACTTGGTTGGTAATCAATTTTTATTCAGTGTGATTGGTTCTGTTGGAAAATGAGAGCACCAGCGCAGTGGGTGGTGTAGCCATTCCTGCTCCAGGGCACTGTTACCTTGGAATATCATTTTTTACTGAACAAAAGACACAAAAAATCAAGTGTTATTGCCCTAGGAATCTGACATGCTGCAATAGTCACCCTCTGTAACACTGTGCAGGAGCTGGGTAGTGTCCTTCAGCAGGGAGAGCTTCCTCTGGCAGACCTCCAGACACCTGTGGAAGCCACCAGATCCAACCAGAAGCAGCATGTGAATGTAACCAGGCCTTGCATGGTCACATATAGACAGTAAGCAGGATTGCCTGCAGCTGTCTGCACATATGGATTTTCCTTGTTGCCTTAATCTTAATTAGACACAATAGAGTTGAGCCTAATGGCAGTCTGCGATGTGTTTTGTGACTCCCTGGCTTTTATCTATAATGGATACTTAGTTAGGCTGGAGTTTTCCGATTCACAATTTCCTCCCTCCTACTTGGTATTTTTCTGATATTTGAATTATAAGTCATTTAGTTGTGTTTTTATTAGGAAAACTTCCTCTGTACTGTGTGAAAAATTGAGATAAGGGTGAGATTTGAATGACTGCCATTTAAATCTCCTTGAAAGTGGCCTTCTCTCATTGCGTTTTGAGGCTGTCCCTTGATTAGATATAGGTGACTAAATCTGGCGGGGTCTAGGCATGAAGATGAATGTGACAGGGTGGTGTGTCTCATCCTACTTTGAGGGAGCAGGAAGGTGAAGGTGTTGAGGATCTCATCAGCAGTGCACAAGAAGGGTAAGGCTGGAGGCTGGCACCTGCTGGAGGATGGAATAAGCTGCTGGTTTTAACCACATGTTTTAACTGCTCCTGAACTCCAGCTCAATGTACCTGGTCTCTCATTTTTCTGTTGAGCAGCTTAGTAAGGAGGGAAAGTCACACACTGTCTAGTTCTGTGAGTTCTTTGCTACCATCCCTAATACAGACCCATGAAATAATGGAAAGCACTACTGTACCTGATTACCTGGTAGCTGCTGTAGAAGAGACATGAGTTTTAGGTATGTAAAACCCATGAAAATTAGGTCTGTGAGCTGATTATTCTCGTACTTGTATCTTGATTCTAATACTTCCTCTGAAGAGTAAGTCAATCCCGCCCAGTGACTTTGTTTTTTCACTTTTAAAATAGGTGGGATTGTATTGACATATGGACAATTATAATGGCTTAACACTCAGATGATTGTTATGGCATGCTTGGTTTTTCTGTGTGCACTTCAAGAATGACATTAAGAAAATGGAAAAAGAACAAAGGGAAAATTATAAGATACCTCTTCTGGTGAAGGACTTCCAGAGCTCCATTCACTTAGCGTTATTGCACAGGGAGCTGACCAGATGAGTGAATTTCACAGGTACTTTTATGAGAAGAAAATGATGGATTATTAAAAGGTCCTTTAATAATGCAGAGAGAAGCATAACAAGAAGCTGGAAGTTAAAGCCAAATAAGCTCCATTCAAGAGAGAACTGGTTGAGTTTGGGAAACAATGCACATATTTTTAACGGGGAGAGTGATTGACTGCTGGAATAGACTGACAGGCTCTTGAAGTTTTCTGGAAAGACTGTGATACCTTGTTGCAAGATGTACCATAGCAAAATGTAAGTGGTTGGGTTGAAGCAGGACTGATGGACTTTTATTGTAGAGCAGATAGAAGTGAATGCTCTAGGGGCCATTTCTGCTTTTAAAACACAGAGCTCTGTGCCCATAAGAGGTCCCTTCATCCATATGTAAGCATGCAGTAATTTTAAAATAGCAAATATCAAACTATGTATATAGATTATACTTCCACAACAATTAACATTTTTTTCTCCAAATACACAGTATAGAGCAGGCACATATAATTTTTGACTTAATTTACATATGGAGTAAAAAGAGCTTGCTTTGCTGTGTAAAGGTAATTGTCAAAATGGAAACGTGGTTTTGCTCAAAAGCACCTGCTTCCAGCATCTGTAGTTGCTTTCTTTGATATTTTTTGCCATCGTTTTGCTTTCTTGTAACCTAAATTTCTCATTGTGTTGTAAAAAAACAAAGAGAAGCATAAAATTAATCACAGTTCAAATCGTGTATTTGAAGAAAGGGCACCCTTCCAGGGTTTCAAGACTGAGACACTGAAAGGCAGCGGGTGCATTTTGGATTATGTGTGCTTTTTCCCTTTCAATATCAAAACACAATTTCCAGTGTTAAAAAAAAAAAAAAAAAAAAAAAAAGAATTAGTCACATGCGCTGTAGTTCTATGGCTTTGTGAAAAATACTCCTTTGATTCACTTGTGCTTTTAATTGATGTGGCAGTGATTTTATACCCTGAGCACTGATGGTTTTGGACATCTTGAATGATGCAGACTGCATGTATTGAGCAGCCTTTTTCAGTCTTTTTCTAAAGCACAAACGAGATGCTTGGAGGGGGGTTGCTTTGGGTGTTTAGAATTTGCCATCCAAAATGTGCTAAGTTGTGTGTATCATGAAACACTTGGGAGGAGGCTTGTACTCTAACTTCTCATGTTGGCTTTGTTACCTCCTTTATAATAGAAAAATAGTGAAGAGGTATCTCCATTAGCAGCAGTTGGTATGGATATTGCAAACCAAGACATAAATATACAGAAGAGAGGAAGAGAGAACTGGTTATGAATAAACAGAAATTGAAGAACTGATGCTTGCAGTGCACATGTGCGTATACATACATGTGCACGCACATACACAGAATTTGGTGCAGTTGGCAGCTCCTGCGAAATAATGTTTTGCAGTAAGAAAAAAGCAAGGAATGCTGGCACATAGAAAAAAGCCAGAGGTGAAAACAAAACTTATCTTTCACTGTTAATGCAGAGCATTTTGAAGAAGAATGAGCAGCAGGGAAGGTTTTGGCTTTGCAAGCAGGCATAGAAATGTCTGTTAGCTCATAATGAGCCTGCTTTTGCTTTGCTTTCTGCCTGAGCTGTCAATGCTTGTGTTTCCCTTTTTCCTCCCTAGATGAACTTCTTTCTTGATCAAAGCTCCTATTTTATTTTTAAACTTTTCATTCCTGTAAATGATTGGAAGCTCTCCAGCAGAGCTCTGCTAAAGCCAGAGGGGACTGGAAGCAAAGAGCAAGGACAGCCCAGAGGACAAATTACAGACACTTGGGGGATACACCTTTAAAGCAACAAGATGGAACTCCCCTTCCTCTCCTTGCATTTTAGCTCTTTCCAGTCCTTTCTAAGGAGTAGAGGATTTCATCTTACACCCCAATGCAGGAAGACATGTCAAGGAGACAGGGAAAGTCCTTGGCAGGACAAAGAGCTTAGATGTTTTTAAAGGATGTGAATACTTATTTTTGGAAAGTTAAAATGCACCATTCATTCTGAAGTAGGCAGCTGCACATGAGATTTAGACTGGAATGACAGGTAGGAATGCAAAAACTTTAGGTCTCAGCCAAAGGGCACTGTCACCTGAACAGTTTATGCCCAAATAACCAAGGAGAGCATCTTGATATTTGCCTGGCAAGAAGTAACAGGCAATGGTAGCTTTTCTACTCTTTGCGACTGGAGGCAAGGAAAGGCAATGTGCCTTCCACCTGACTCAGGCTCCTATTTGCTCTTACCTGAGACATAGAGTGTACCAGGCAGATGGAGAACAGAGTGAAGACACAAGGTACTTAAGCCGTTTATACTGCTGATGCTGGCCTTGCATGACCCATCTGTCTCAGTTTCTTCCTCTGTCAAAGGCGCATGGATGAATGATGAATGCAATAATGCCATTGCTAGTGATGATGGCAGTAAACTAAGAGTCTGTTAACAGAAAGCAGTATAAAGGTATTTCCCAGAAATTTTGTCTTTATGCTTATTTAAACAGCAGCTCTATCTTAGTAAATGTACGCCTAATCAGTCATCATCTTGCTAGATCTTAACCCAGTTTTGTTTTAGCGTTGTTTCCCTGTTGGTCTGCTGAGCTATGTCCATTTAAAGAATGCTTTTACTAGTATTACTACCATTGTATTGGCAAGAGAGGAGGAGACACACATACTGATGTGAGCTGGAAAGCAGCTCCTTTTCATCATACTAGTGATAGCCCCTTCAAAGTGTGGTCCAGCCTTTGTATGGCTCTTCATCCCTGTACCAGCTTTGTGAAGGGACTTGGTGACCTTCTTTCAAAGACTGTCAAAGTCAAGCTAGTCTTGGCATGAAGAAGTTCATATATTTATAGGAATGCTGAAGTTTATTAGACTGTAGAATTAACTAGCCTTAACTTAAGAAGACATTGTCAGCTTAGATCTCACCCATCGTTAACATCTTGTATAAATAAGCTGTAAAAAATATTAAGCCTGATGGGGGCAAAAAATAATCTTCTCATTTTAAAATAAACAAAATATGCAGGCATGTCTCTGGACTCTGTGAAAACCCAAATCCTGAAACACAAAGACCTGACTGTATGCTGACAGTAGGAGGAAACAGAAGTGAAATTAATTTTCTGTTAATTCTGCTGAATGCAGTGAGATTAAAAATAAAAAATAATAATAATTAAAAAAAAAAGAAAAAGAAGAAAATACTACCCCTTGGTGAGTAACAGACCTAGAAAACCACTTCTCTTCTGCAGTAGCATCACCATCCTGTCTCACTGTATGGGTGTCAGGGAATGTGGCATATGGCAGTTTCTGAATAAAATCTGTTTCTTATGAACTGCACTATCTGTGATGTAGACCTCTCCCATACTGCATGTGGTTTGGATGAGCAAGTTGCTATGCATGAGCATCATCATCCCACAGTCAACCCTGGTCTTGTTTTATCCTGTTGCAGGGTTAATAGCAGTGCTGTAGCCCAGCTCTGTCCTAGCTGCTGCTTGAGCTGTGTTCTGCTGAGTCTGTGTCATAGGATAAGGAATAAAACACAGGGCAGCACTAAGACTAGGAGAGGTTTCTCCACTCTGAGGTTTCAATGCTCATTTGTGCTGCTCTCAAGTACACATGAAACTCTTTTCTTCAGTGTGTAGGATATTTGAGTTATGCTATAGGTTCAAACTATTTTCCAACAGGGCTGCTTTTCTTTGGCATATTGAACATACTTAGTGTCTTCAGAGCAGGATCAGTGAATACATCACAGTGTGACTGCTGTGATTTAACCCCAGCTGGCAACTAAATACCACACAGCCACTCACTTGAGACAGTGACAGTAAACCAGCTGAGAAGTGCTTCCTGAATTTGGAGTTACCAGTGCTCTTCTGTAGCTAGAATGCCTAAGGCTACTGTTACCTTGACAACTGTAAGCAGGACATGATTTCTCCTGGGCTGGATCTGAATTTTATTGTAATTCCTGGCATAGATTGCTCTATCAAATCTACATTAGTGAAACACCTGCTCTTCACTAAGAGGTAGAAAATGAACATTTTTGGGTTTCCCTCAATAGGCAAAGGGTATTTTTGTGCCCAGGCTGAGCTCTCAGCTCTGACTTTGTGCATGACCTTGGGCGGATGCTTAAGTTGCCTGTGAAATACAGATAATGATCCTGACTCTTGTCCAAGAAGTACTATGGGTCTTAATCAACTGTAGCAATTCAACAACAAAGCAACATATATATATACACACACACATATATATATATATGTTTTAAAAACACATATAGCATATATATAGTGCATGTATACAGTCTTTCAATACCTAAAGGAGTCCTACAAGAAATCTGGAGGGGGACTTTTTACAAGCGTGTGTAGTAAAAGGACAAAGGGGAACGGCTTTAAATGGAAAGAGGAAAGATTTACATTAGATATTAGCAAAAATTCTTCCCTGTGAGAGTGGTGAGTCACTGACACAGGCTGCCCAGAAAAGCTGTGACTGCCCCATCCCTGGATGTGTTCAAGGCTAGGTTGGCTGGGGCTGGGAGCAACTTGGTCTAGTGGAAGGTGTCCTCCCCCATGGCAGGAGGGTTGGAATCGGATGAGCTTTAAGGTCCCTCCCAACCCAAACCATTCTGTGGTATACATATATGTATGTGTGAAAAGGGAGAATGCACAAGAGGGTTATTCAGCTCCTACTGAAGAGGTTTCAGTTTGCTGCATGAAGTTTCTGGAGGAAGTAGTCATCCTTCCAGTGGGAAATGATGCATACTCATACCTGAAAACTGTATGTAAATATCCCTTACTAAGTAATTATCCTTCCTTTGCCTAACCCCGAGCACTGGCGTTGAAAACTAATGACAGATGGGAATGCACTGATACTTTGCAAAGCTCTCCCTTTTCCTCTCACAAGACACAGATCTGTCCTCTCACTAAACAAATACAACAGAAAAAGAACATATGAGGGCTATCCTGTTAGTCCTGCTTTGCACATCAGACAAGCTGTTTCCTCAAAAGCCTGTGGCAGATCACATTTTAAAATGTAATTTTATTCTTTTGTTTCCCAAATGAGAAGCCCTGTGACCCACATGCTGGTCAGAGAGCTGATAATGGCCTTTTATGCAGCATTCAGCAAGCTTGGGGCCAAATTCTAATGGACCTGTAGGAAGCCCACAGCTGCCAACTGTGGCACTTGGTAGTATGGCCTTCAGAAGTATTTACTGGCAGACTTCTGGGTTTCCTATAGAGATCAAGGAGAAGGAGAGGGTTTTGAAGAGGCCAGGTGTGTTGGCTTCTTAATAGGCTCCCAAGAATTTCTTCAGGGTATGTTCCATATTGGGCTTCACCATTTTATGTTCAGATCTGTGTGCAAAATCATTTTTCTCCATTTGAAGGCAATCTTCTGTATTCCCAGCAAACAACCTCTCATATGCTGGAAGGGATCAGAGATGCCAAAAGTTCACAATAAAATACAATCTAGAAATGTGCCCTTTTCCTTATGGATAACTTCTCATTAACAGATGATGTATAAATATTGTGTGTGGTTGTGCTCCCTAGACATCCCTTGCTGTATGTCTTGGTTTCTAAGCAGGTGATTTAGACAGGAAGAAGTCTACTATTATTTTTTTCAGGTTCCCCCTAGAAGCAGACCATGTGAAATTTGAAAGCTAATGCTGGAATACTTCTGCTGTTGTGTGAAAAGGCTGTATGCTGGCATTTTCAGTATGGTCACCTTTTATAATGGTTACTTTTGTTTATCACTTTCCTTCCTCTTCAAATTTGCTGTTTTAATTCTACTGTTGCATACTTACATTCTTTTCTCAGTCTCTTCCTGCTAATGAAGGAGAAGAGAAGCCGTCAGGTTGTTCCAAAGACGATGAGCATGAATTCTAGTTTAATTCTAGCATAGCTGTCTTCCTACATATCAGCACATTTGTATCATTACAGTGTGACCTCTCCCCTCTGAACGCAAGGATTAGAGAAGTTAGAGATATTTTGCCACTCAGGCTGAGAGCTTCCCGTGCTTTGCAGCAATGTGAAAGAAGATGCCAAGAACAGAATTTACAGCCAGAAAAGTCAAATGTGTATTTCAAATCCTGTATTTTCAAAGAAATAGAAGTAGCCTATGTCTTATCATGACAAAGGCTCATCTCTGAAGGCACGACTGATTTCAGAGTGTCTGTAAAGGGGAAAGCACAAAATCTTGCTGGGAAGCAAAACTAGAACCATTCTGAACAAGTCTGTCTGTGCTGTGATTTCTTAAAGTTGCTACAGAAACTGAGCTCAGAATGTACTTCTGCCCTTTTCCCTGCCAAAGCAGAAGTTCTTTAAAATAATTTTGCTCTCCTCTTCTAAGTTTCACTTTTTGGGTTAAAAACCCCAAATGGGCAAAATCTGTGTAGCAAATAAAGACAAATGCATACTAAATGCTGTTGCATAGTGCAGCCTGAAACTGCTGGTGAATTGCCCCATCACTGTCCGGCTGTTGAATCAGGTGGTACAAATTTCTATGTTGACTGCAACATGGATTATATTCTGGCAGAAACATGTAGTTGATCCCAAATGACTGAATGCCAGGGCCTTCAAGTTCTTTCTTATTTCCTCTCCCCCACTTTAGTGACGTAGCTGTCCTATGTTCATGTACACAAACATCTGTAATAAAAGTCCATCACACCACTGCCATTCAGCAAAATAATGTTTTGGGATTTATTTTCTTGCAGGTTCTCCTTACTTTCATCCCATTAAGTTCTGAGCTTATAAACTGATTCTGCCA
This sequence comes from Psilopsiagon aurifrons, assembly GCA_025447955.1. Taxonomy (NCBI): domain Eukaryota; kingdom Metazoa; phylum Chordata; class Aves; order Psittaciformes; family Psittacidae; genus Psilopsiagon; species Psilopsiagon aurifrons. Next base: position 10,457 of record JAOEHY010046331.1, read on the forward strand.
TAGCATGTATGATATGTTCTGCACTGTAAGATAAAAGATTCCAGGAATTTCTGGCTTACCATAGCCTTATCGGCCAATTCTTCCTTCAGTGCTGAGTTTCATCTCCTTGATGTAAAATCTTTGGGAGCTCATGTCAGCTTACATCAAACAGAGTTCTAGTGAGAGTTGGTAATGCCTATGACATACACTTGTATTTTCTCTTTGCCTACTACATCTTCAGTGCTCCTCACTGTGGTCCCACACCCCTTCTGGCAAAACCACTGCTTTTTTTTTGACTTGGAATGCATACCCATGTCCCATCACTTGAACCCTTCTCTGTGCAATGCCCTGATTAACATTTTAACCAGTTTTCTGTGGATAAGCAATGTGCCTGAAAGTCAGAAACAAGCTAGGCTAGATATTTTTCTTGTACAGTGAGAATGATGGTGTCAGGCAATTTCTTATGTCCTTAATGATAATTGCTCTCCTTCAGTTCCTGTCAAGGCTGACATTTTAGCATCTTTTAGCAAAGTAGATTGTATTTTCTGTGGTTTTCCTGGTTGCATGCAGCTTTTTTGGTATCATGCCCTGGACATTTTGCACGTATCCTGTTGTTGAAGAATGATTTTCCCACTGTTGCCTTCACTGTTTGTTATATTTGGCAGGAAGCCCTAGTGGTACTTTTATTTCAGCTGAGATTTTTCCACCTTATTCAGGAAAGCTCAGAAGCACAGCACAGACTTGATGATTTGCCTGTCTCAGGCACTTAATGAATTTTCTCTTACCCAATATTTAATTTTTTTTGTGATTTGGTCTATTCTGTACCAACACATTGAACAGATAGGGGTTTTTCTTCTGGTTTGCATTGAACCTTTCTGCTTTTGTTTTGAGTGGTCATGTTTATAGGTTCTAATGGTGGTTGGATATTTGTAAAATATGCTGTTTGTTAAGGGAGAAAGTCCTCTTCTTCTATTTCTGTGTGCTTCTGTTCTTTCTGGTGATACTATTGCAAACCACTTGCAAAAAAGCCCTATAAGTGAGCAGTTCTGCATTACCATGGAATCATAGAACGGTTTGGGTTGGAAGGGACCTTAAATATCATCTATTTTGAATTACCCGGCTGTGGGCAGGTACTCCTTCCACTAGGTCAGGTTGTTCAAAACCTGGCCTTGGCCACTTCCAGGGATGGGGAATCCTAGTTTCTTGCCAGAATATAATCTGGTAGATAACCATAACCACCTTGCAAGATGAAAGTCGACTGTCTGTATGATAAGCAGGGCAGGGTGTCTGTGTACTATGTCATTTGAGGCTGCAAGTTACAAAAAGTAAATAATCTGCAAGAAGACGTTCATCTGTTTTAATTTTGGTGAGCAGTATTTCAGTCCTCTGCTTTCTTAAGCATAACTAGAATCCATGCAGTGACTTGTGTCATGTGCTAGGACAGGGACTATTGAGCGATTCATTTGTGCTGATTTAAAAGAGCCAGTATGGTCTTGTAAACACTGATCAATGTAAAATCCCTTCCTCATGTTGCTGTAAATTCTTATGACTGGACATGCTGCTTCAACGGGACAGCTTTTTCTAGATCAATTAACAGACATCTTGCTTCTTTTTTTTCTTTATTCTCTCTTTTTTATTTCTATTTTTAGAATAACAAACTGATGATACCAAGAACCATTTGTGGCTTAAATGACTGAATACAATTGGACTCATAAAAGGAGAATTGAAGATGACCTAGCTGAGCTGGCCATGGGCTATAACTAGATCATTAAACTTTCATTTCTATTTTTCAGTCAAGACATTCTAATTGAATTTTCTGCTTGGAACCCCTTTAGAAGTGATTCAAACAGAGGATTGAGACACACCAAATAGTAGATGAGAGACAATATATTTGGAATGATTAAAAAGAATATGTGATAAAAACCACCTCCAGTAGGAAAAAACACCAGTTAAACATCTGCAATAAGAAAGTTCTT
>JAOEHY010046334.1:0-13579 GCA_025447955.1 Psilopsiagon aurifrons
GATAGGACAAGGGGTAATGGGTTTAAACTTAAACAGGGGAGGTTTAGATTGGATATGAGGAAGAAATTCTTTACTGTGAGGATGGTGAGGCACTGGAATGGGTTGCCCAGAGAAGTTGTGAATGCTCCATTGCTGACAGTGTTGAAGGCCAGGTTGGACATTGTCTTGGGTGATATGGTTTAGTGTGAGGTGTCCCTGCCCATGGCAGGGGGGTTGGAAGTACATCATCTTAAGGTCCTTTCCAACCCTAACTATTCTATGATTCTATGATTCTATTACCCCTTGTCCTTTCGCTACATTTTCTGATGAAGAATCCCTCTCCAGCATCCCTATAGGCCCCCTTCAGATACTGGAAGTTTGCTGTGATGTCTCCTTGCAACCTTCTCTCCCCAAGCTGAACAGCCTCAACTTTCTCAGCCTACCTTTACACAGGAGGTGCTCCAGTCCCCTCATCCTCCTTGTGACCCTCCTCTGGACTTGTTCCAAAAGTTCCATGTCCTCCTTTATGTTAAGGACACCCGAAGTGTACACAGTACTCCAAATGACATCTCACGAGAGCAGAGTAGAGGGGCAGAATCACCTTCCTTGACCTGCTGGTCACGCTTCTTTTGATGCAGCCCAGGATACAGTTGGTTTCTGGGCCCAAGCACACATTGTCAGCTCCTGTTCTGTTTCTCATCTGCAAACATCCCCAAGTCCTTCTACATGGGGCTGCTCTGAGTCACTTCTCCGTCCAACCTGTACCTGGTAGGATTTTTTAAAATCCCAAATCTACAGAGCATTGATTACGAAATTAACACAAATGGGAGTGATGCTGTGCTTAAGTTAAGCATGTGTGTTAGCACTTTGACAGATTGTGTTCTAATCAAGAAAACAGTGAAAAGCACCATCTGTCCCGTGACAAGACAGCTAAAAAATTTCAGTGAAGTCTAATAGTCAGTGAAGTCTAATCTTCGGTGCAGATGAAAAAAATCCGTCCAGAGCAACAAGCTATCACAAAATTAATTTACCAACAGAAACAAACAGTTTCTGTACAGTCACAGTTTCTTCAGCTTCCTCACATTAATTTTGTAGTTTATAAGATAAATAAATTACAATGCACCCCTGCTGTAGGCACAAAGCTCAGTGAGGATAAGAACGAAGAGCAGGGTTTTTTTTTCACATTCAGTGTTAAAAGTGGTGAAGGCAATCACATATCTTATTTTATGACTAATTTACAAGAGCCAGCTCCAATCATTTTTACTTTGTCTATAGTGAGAATGACATTACTGTAAGTTGCTGCTTTTCCTGATCAGTCAGCTTTGTTTCTGAGAATCATCCATCCCACATGCAATCAGATCTTCCAAGGGATGAAATCTAACTCACTGATTAAATGACTGAGAGTATGAAGTACTTAAATATATTTCCACATTTTGCCAGGCATTGTTATGGAGTAAAGTTGTTAAATAAATAAAACAACCAGATTGGAATAATTAATTATAGCAAAACAACCAGTGCTCAAAACTGAAAAACAAGTAAGAGATCGGTTCACATCATGCATTAAAAGAAGAAAGAGAGCAAATAATAAATATCATTCATCAGTCTGATGAAAAATACACTAAGTCGATAAAGATTGGTCGATAAGTTCAGGTTTTGAATCCTCCTTTGTAGGTTAGCCTCTGGCCCAAACACTTTCTGTTTTTGCAAAAGTGAAAAGTTTTGCAGCCACAGAAGCAGAAACATGTCAGTTGGAACTTGGCAGACAGTTAATTCCTGTGACTCACTGTATCTGGCACTGGATACCAAATGTAGAGTGAAAAAAAAAATAACCAAGAAACAACAAAATCCAAATCCAAAAGTAAACAGATCAACATAATGTATCACAAATGCAATGAAATACACACTGAAATGTACAGATCTTTATTGACACTCCTTACCTTAAAGCATTGAGCACCATGCTATGAGGTAGGGCAATTTTTCTTTTTCTATCTATGCATGGTCATCAGTGAGAGAGCTGTAATTAGCAGATAAGCTAGTATCATTGAGATCCAGAGTTAATGACATTAATAAGATGAATGAGGGAATTTTTGCATTTCAGTGGCTGCTTCTGACACTCTTCTCACTCAGACAAATAACAGCGAGCCCTTGTCTTCCTCCATTCATAACACAATGGTTGTCTTTATGACTACAACTTCGGTGGTTACGAGCTGGGATACCCTTCTTAGCTGAGATCAGTGATGGTAGGATTTACAGCACCAAGTAACTTGTTTTTAGTTTTAAACAAAGGATGAGATTCTAAAATGCAGGATATCACATGCCATGAAAGCAAGACTCAATCTTTTCTTGTCCCTCTTCAAAATAAAAGGTTTCTCTGCTTGACCCCAACAGAGGATCCCCTAAAACCATTAATATAGCACTTGCTTCATTACATTTGTTCCCCTGATGAGCAATATTAATCTGGAGCTGATATGAAAATAGTCCATATAGCATCTTCATTTGCTAACATATCAGTGATCCTTCACAAATTACATATCGGTAGCTAGGTCATCCAAAAATAGGCAGAAAGAAGGAAAGTGATAATGGATAAAATGTCTTTGCAAGATGATGTACTTCACTTGCAATTATTACAGCAGATCTTTAGCAGGATTAAGATAGAAAAAAGCTTAAATTCAATGGACTTCTGTCCCTATTGTCTCTGTTATTATAAATTTGTTACACTTGACTGGTGGAACAAAGTGTCAGAATAAGACCACTTACAGCTAATTATTTTGCAGCAGCACTGATTTAATTGCTCCCAGATTCCCCCATTTTTCAACTTCTGATGCTGAGATTGGATTTCAGAAGCTTGGAGAGGGAGAATTCGCACTCAGAAGAGTTTTGGCTGGTGCACCAGCCCTCCAAAGGCAATTTATATAGCATCAAATAAGATTGTCTTAAACTGTGCAGAGGGCTTGGCTCAGTATGAGATGGAGTCTCTTGAATTAAACTGTGCACTCCTGAACAACAACCTGCTGTCCCTGTCTTGTCAGCTTCAGCTAAAGAGGTCAAACAGTTTGTCCGTCATTGCTTAGAGAATGCTTAGAGAACTTTTAGCAAGCTAAACTTGCTAACAAGCTAAATGTCAGGCATATTTGAATAGTGTCTAACTCAGCAGATATCTGTCAGTGATAAAGGTGTGACTAAGTCATATAAAACTGAAAATAGAAAGTTTTTCTAGAATATCAACTATTTGCTAACTTGACCAGCATCATTATATCTCATCAGCTGTAAACCTCAGCTGCTTGAGAAATGTTGCGCAGCATATGCAACCCAGTGAAAGATATTTAAAAATATGTTAATAGTATTTTTTCCCCATCAGGTTATGTTTAAACCAAAGAGAAGGGGAGAACTTTGGCTTCCACCCTTTGATACATCTGGCTTTCCAGTTCACAAACACAACATAAATTCTTCTAAGATTTTATCAGATATTGCACTTTCACACTTTTAGATTTTGAAAAGTTTAATCTCACCATTTAATTTTGTAAAAGTTATGTGTTTTCCCTGTGTGATTTTAACTCTTTGACTCAGATACCTTAAATATAAAATCCCAGAATAACTGCACAGTCTATACTATAATGGCAGTTGCTATTACTTGCTAAAGCAGTGGCTATTTAGTGACAAATGTATACTCATAAAAAACTTAGTTGCTTATATGCATGCTTTTTTTTGCTGCAACTTCCTAAAAGTAGCTATATTCTTGCATAAATTTTGTAACATCAAGCAGCATATTAGCACATTATTATTTAACAACTGAATGTCAGTTAATAGTTGGAAATTAGTCTCTATAAGAATTCAGCATTCTAAAGTTTTGTGGATAAATCAAAGCTTTCATATGTGACACTGGGAATGAAATATCTTCATCTATTATGAAGCCCCAAGTAGAAAACCAAAATCATGACATATTAGTATCTTTAAAACCATGTTAGTGCTAAAGCTGACGTATCTAGTAAATGTATTATATCATCAGTCAAATATGGAAAAATGCAGGGATTTTACTACTTTCACTCCCATGTAAAGAGGATATAAAATTAGTTATGTTAACGATGTGCTAGTTATGATTTTAATTTTAAACAAAAGACATTTTCCCCATTAACTGTGGTTGTTAGGATGCAAAACCACTTTATATAAAAGGTGCATGAACAGGCTTTCACTCAGGATAGAACCTCTCTGTGCTGACAATATATCTCCCACAAAAGGATAGAAAACAGATGGAAATGACACCACATGACGCATTGAACTAAGTTATGGCAAAGCTCAGTAATACCTGACACCCTACATGTATGACTTTCATACAGTCTTTATAAATATACAGACCCTTACCTTTCCCTTGGATTTCCATTAGAAGGGACCATTGCATGCTACAGACTCTTAGCAATATGCTGTGTTGGTTGCCCTTCTCCCCCTCAAAATCCCTATGAATAGCTTTGTCTTATCTAATAAGATGCCAGAGGCACCTCAAGCTAGAGAGGACTGCATATGCTCTTCACACAGAGAATGAACTGAGCATTAAAGGATGGCAGGAGTGAAAGAGTTGGCAGAATAGCTTTGAATATTCTGGAAATATATGAAGTACAGCTTGCTTTGTAGTTGTACTTTTAGTCTGCCTTGGGCTGTTTATGAAAATACTCACAAATACTTCAGGCCTCATAACTTATGTCATGAATCATTATCTGTCCAACAGCTTACACTTAACATGCACTATTCATTATTTATTATGCAACTCTAGATTAAGCTATTATAATCATCTAGTCCTGGGATACAAACAGTACCACCCACAATAGCAGAACTGCAGTTAACAATTCCAGACAGCATATTTTTGAAATGAGGATTTTAAGGACAACCTGTAAGGTTGAAATGCAGTGTATACTTCATAGTGCTAAATAGATGTAGATTAAGTAGATAAAAAATAGTTTATAGATATCTTTTCATATCTGTCATGGCTTAAGCCCAGCAGTAAATCAGCCACACAGTTCGCTCACTCACTTCCCCCCACTTTCTCTCCCGCCACTCTTGGGGGGATGGGGAGGAGAATCAAAAGAATGTAACTCCCATAAGATAAGAGCAGCCCAGTAACTAAGGTAAAACACAAACCACTGCTGCTACCACCAATAATAATAATGACAAGGGAAACAAAAAGGGAAGAGAATACAACTGCTCACCACCCACCAAACAATACCCAGCCTGACCCAGCAGTAATCTCTCTTCTGTGTCCCTGCCCCCAGTTTTTACATCCTTGGCATGACATGCTGTGGTATGGAACGCCTCTGGTTAGTTTGGATCTGGTATCCTGTCTCTGCTTCCTCCTGGCTTCCCCTCTTCCCTGGCAGAGCATGAGACTCAGAAAGTCCTTGGTCAGAATAAACATTTGAGCAAGAGCTGAAAACATCAGTGTTATCAATGCTGCTCCAAGGCCGAAAGTCAAAAACACAGCACTGCACCAGCTACTAAGAAGGACAAAAATGACTGCTACTGCTGAACCCAGGACAATGACTAATAGCATCTTCAAAATTATTATTTTTAAGAACAAGAATGCTACTATGCACAGTTCATACTAGTATCTTAAAGAGCAAGTTGGATCTAAGTAACACTGCTTTGATGAGAAAAGGAGTTCCTTTCCAATGCCACCAAGTGCATAAGCTCCCAGAATGACACAAGGGGCCCTGAGAAATACTGCTGTAAATGAGAAACTGGATGGAACTGGGCACAGGCGTGTGTTTGAATCACAGCTAGATGCAAGAGACAGTCAATATCTGTGCCTACCAGAAGGGCTGACAAAGGCTGTCAGCTCCAGCAAACACTTTCTGAGCTCATGGCTGTATGACCTTCCTGCCAGTGGCAATATGGGGACTTCTTTTCTTGAGGTTGGACAAAGAAAGCTCTCTCAGCCTTTACTCATACAGCAGGCTTCCCAGCCCTTCAGTCACCTTCATGGGCCTTCTCTGGATCCTCTCCAGCCTTTCCACACAGGGTTTTTTTCTAGACTGAATTTCCAAATGTGATTGAGTAGGACAACGTAAGGGGTATGACAGATTAATAAATAACCATGTCTACAATTACACAGGAAATATGTATAGAGGTGCATTTTCAAGTGATATAATCAGAAATCACCATGATTACCTATCAGAAGTGATACTTATAGAATCAGAGGATCATACAGTTAGGGTTGAAAAGGACCTTAAGATCATCTAGTTCCAACCCCACTGCCGTGGGCAGGGACACCTCATGATAAGCCATGCCACCCAACGCTCTGTCCAACTCGGTCTTGAACACCACCAGCAATGGAGCATTCACAGCTTCTCTGTGCAGCACACTCCAGTGCCTCACCACCCTCAGTAAAGAATGTCTTCCTTGTATCCAATCTAAACTTCCCCTGTTTAAGTTTGAACCTATTACCCCTTGTCCTATCACTACAGTCCCTAATGAAGAGTCCCTCCCCAGCATCCCTATAGGCCCCCTTCAGATACTGGAAGGCTGCTATGAGGTCACCATGGCAACTTCACCATGTTGGCATCAGCCCACCACACAAGCATGTCAAGGTCCCTCTGGATGGCATTCTTTCCCTCCAATGTATCAAGCAAACCACCCAGCTTGGTGTCATTGGCAAACTTGCTGAGGGCACACTCAATCCCACTGCCTATATCTCTGACAAAGATGTTAAACAAGAGCGATCTCCACATCGGTCCCTGAGGAACACCACTTGTTACTGGTCTCCAGCTGGACATTGAGCCATTGAGCACAACTCTTTGCATGTGGTCAACTAGTCAGTTCTTTATCTACCGAGTGGTCCACCTATTCAAATAATGTCTCTCCGACTTAGAGACAAGCATGTAATGTGAGACAGTGTCAAACACTTTGCACAAGTCCAGGCAGATAATATTAACTGCTCATAAAAATAATTTCTGTGGAGTTTCTTGCTTTTTAGAAATATGTGTGCTAAATCGTATGAAAAAGATACTTCTGCAAGCATATCTCCATGAACTCTAAAGGTGTATGGATATAGGTTTAAATCTGCAGGTTTACTTAGCACCCTAAATGACTAGATGGTAACTTAAAATTGAAGAACTAACATGAAGAGATCTTTTGAATGAGTTCTTGTGCACACACAACTGGGCTTTAGATTGTATAATCAGAATTATCTTGAATCATATTATTAAAGGGCTGCAGGGATTAGAAATGCCCCATACTAAAGTCAAGTTCAACAGAAATGCCTATATATCATACTCAAATAAGCGCTCATACCTAGAGAAATTTGTGAAACATTTAAGATATCTTGAGATACTTCTAAAATCTCTCAAGTTCATAAGTACTATTTGGAGATTTTTATTTATATCTTAAACTAGCCTTAGTTTCTAAGGATTTGGACTTGTCCAGGTTTTGGAAGGGTGTAAGAGCGTCTAGAGCATTGTGCAAAATGAAAACATCTGGATAAAAGCCTATCAGTTTCCAGATTTAAAGCATCTTTGTACTGTGAAAGAATCAATATATAAGCTTAATATTGTGACCAATATTTACTTGTGTGTTTCCTACTAACGCTTACAACTTACAATGTGCTTGCAAGAGAGTATTCTGAGAGTTACATAGACTAGACAACCCTGGGATATGTACAGCAGTGCACAGGATCTTAAATACTGCAATCTCTCCCTACACTGTCAAAAAATTGCCTTTCTTATTTCTTCAGAGATCTACTGGTTTTTAGTGTTCTATTACTGCACTTTAAAGATTTCTGATTTTAATCTTAACCCTTCTGTGAAATCTTTTTTGTTATCTCTTCAGGTTTTTTGTAGCATTATTTTTTCCTACTCTTCACTTCTTGCTGCAATGTATTACATTTCTTCTTTTTATATGATAATAATAATTCTCTACTTCCTGAGGGTATTTTGTGACTAAATCCATTAATATGTATGAGAGGTTCAAACTATGGTGATAAGCACTACTGACTGTATGTATGGGAGCATGTATATATCTCTACAGAAACACACATCCATACAGATTTATTTAAATCAATGTATTTATTGCTAACTGGCGTATAGAACTGTGACATGAGTATACAAATACTTTGCATTTTCTCCGCCTTGCTTGCTCCCACTGCTTGATCAAGGAGATCCATCTGCTATTCTGTTGGACGTGCTGTGTTTTCATGGTTTAAACCCAGCCAGCAACCAAGTACCACACACCCACTTGCTCACTCCCCCTTCTTTCCAGCCCATGGTGGGAAATCAGGACATGTGTTCATTACTATTATTAATAGGCTGCATTGCTGAAGGCTGTGCTTGTGCAGAAATGTAGGAGCACTCTGTAGTATGGCTCATACTCATAATTCCTGAGACTTTTCCACTGCCACCAAGGCCAGAGATTAACATAGTTCTTCTCCAGCCTGCCCAACAGTTTACCCTGATATTTGGTTTTTTTCCCATATTCACAAAGGTATGAGGTGGCAGTGCGTGTCTTGGGTTTGATTCAGTATGGAAAGTACTGGACTGCTTACTAAGCCAAGAATTAGGCGTTCCCAAGCCCAGAAATTTTTATATAGCTTATATGTCTCAGATGAGTTTGGACCTTGTCTTCCTAAGCATATACAAATACAGAAGTCATCAGACATTCACAGTAAGCACACAATAAGAAACGTCTGAATTTATAGTTACTCTTTCATAAATGTGAATATGTTTTTGACAGTAAAATTCTTTAGATATTTTTCAATTTACTTATTTACTGTATGTGACGTCCTACTAAAGACTTTCAGGTATGGTCCAGGATATAGTGGGCACCCAGGGCATGTTTGAACTGATGTGTATGCCTGTGTCCACCAAGATGTGGACCTGCCTGAAGTTCAGATGCCTGAGGTTGGTTGTCACATCTGCCGTAAGCCAACACTACTTACTGCTCAAGCCAGAAGACCTTGGAATTCAGATCAGTGTCAACTTCTCATCACATGGACATTTGAGGCTAACTTAAATACTGATTTCTAGCTCTGAACTACCAAAATTTCAAGCAAGTTGAGGAGGGAAGCACCCATGGACATTTAGGTCCTGTTGGGTTTGTATAACAGACATTTTCAGCTCACCATAGCTTCAGATCAGTAATTCCTCAGACAGACAGACAAAAAAAAAAACCATCTTTGCAGATATCTACTAATATTTGACATAGGTCTGTGGTTTTCCCTGCAGAAACAGATCTTAAGGAGACTAAATTACAACTTAGTTAACTAAACCAAACTTATTCTTTGTAGCTGTACCCACACATCTCACATGCGTTTTCTCCATGCAATTTATTGTATAAGTAAATTTAGAATTTTGACACTTTGGAACCTTAATAGAGAATAATTGCAACGCTACAGTGCACATTTTAATCCTTGTTTTATAGTACTACAATTTATGATAATGGTTGAAAAGAGCAGTCTGTATGATAACGTTACCAAGAACATTTTAATTGCACATTTGAAATGTACCATTTGATTTCAATCACCTAAAAGTAATGTGCTCAGAAATGCTTTGCAAGGTAAGGCTATCTTTTCTAATTATATTTTTAACTACGTAGTTATAAAATGAGAGCATTTTATCTAGCAACTTGCTTTAAACATATTATGCATAAACTGAATTGGTGCGTTTGCTGTTAAACGCAACAAAAACTTTGAATGTGAGATTTTAAACCTAAAAACTGTATTATCATGAGAAGTAGTCTATTTATTAATAATTCAAAAGGCCAGATGCACCACATTGGTTTTTGTGACTCACCCAAGGATCCAGAGTCTAAGCGAAATTCCCACCCAAGCAAGAAGCTAGTCAGTTGACACATGAAACCTAGTGATGCTCTGCACCTCTAAAAGTTTTGCAGTGACCTTTATGAAAGCATAAAGAGCAAAGAAGCTACTGGGAGAACTGCAGAGATGATCTGTGTACTTCCTAGATAAAGATTTTCATGGCACTGTGTATGAAATTCTATTGAGTTTGCATAAGGTTTTGGTAGGGGGATACTGCAGGGGTGGCTTCTGTGAGAAGCTTCTAGAAGCTTTCCCTTCATCTGACAGAACCAATGCATCCAGCTGCAAGATAGACCTGCCCTTAGGTAAGGCCAAGCCAGTCAGTAGTGGTGGCAGCACCGCAGCACCTCTGAGACAACATATGTCAGAAGAGTTAAAAAACCTGCACAAGAGCAATTGCAGGAGAGAGGAGTGAGGCTATGTGAGAAACAGCCCTGCAGACCCCTCGAGCAGTGCAGGAGGTTCTAGGTATTCCAAGTGCCAGAGCAGAGGTTTCCCTGCAGCCCATGGTGCAGACAGGATGTGGTGAGGCAGGTTGTGCCTCTGCAGTCCATGATGGTCCACAGTGAAGTAGAGATCCACCTAGAGAGTGGGAAGGACCCCATGCTACAGAAGGCGGCTATCTGTGACCCTGTGGGAAGCCTGAGGTGGAGCAGGCTGCTGGCAGGACCTGTGGCTGCATGGAGAGAGGAATTCACCCTGGAGTAGGTTTGCTACTGGACTTGCAACCTGGCAGGAGACCCACACTGTCTGTTCCTGAAGGACTGCATCTGGTGGAAGGGGCCCACACTGGAGCAAGTCATGAATAGCTGCAGCCTGTGGGAAGGACTCATGTTGGAGAATTTTCCAGAGAATACATCCTTTGACAGCATAAAAATATATTTCCTATATTTTTGTACTTCTTTTTCAGTTGCTGACTCATTAGCAGTTGAAAATGCCTCTGTCTATTACATTCCTTGTGGGTGAACCAGATATCCATATCTCTAGCTAACATAATAGTAGAAATGACACATTTAGAGCAGAAAGGCTGCTCCTGAATCAGCAGTATTTGCCTCCTGAAAAATATCTGGAGCTCTGATGATTTTTCTCTTTCTGAGATCCCTTGAGATGATTATTTGTGCTTCTAGATACTTTGTGCAGCAAAACTGTTCTTAAGCTCTAACGTAGTCTTTTCACAGACATCCTACTGTGTGTCATTTAAAAGAAGATGCTTCACAAACATTATATTCTCTGAAAAATAAACTCAGAATGCAGCAAAATATTGACAGTAGCCATAAGATAGACACTGTATTTCATATAACTAAGTTCTCCAAAGTAAATAATTTAGGCAATTGTGATCATTAACAACTTAGTCACATGGTTAAATTTTCAAGTTTCTTCCAAGCAGTGTCACCAAAAAGTGGTGGTTACTGTCGTTAAACGAAATACATCTGAAGCCACCACTGCCCACTGCAATAACTTGGCACAGAGATTTCTTGCTCAAAGAAAATACTAGAAGAATGAGCTGTTGTTCCAGAACACCTGGCTGGATCACTGAGCCTGATCTCACAGTGCAGCAGCTAGCCAGCTCACATATATTATTTCTCAATTTATGAAGATGCAACTTAAAGCTACTTAGGGATTTTGAACTCTTTTGTCTATATGAGGGATCCTGAAATGTAGGATCACATTGGAGAGTTTTGCACATTGGGTCAGATAGAGTTCACAGGTTTTATTTTGTTCCTAATAATCCTTCATTCCATAGGAAAAAAAAATGCCTTGTTAGCCTCTAAGTACAAGAACTATATAGGCATTTTACTTTCTATTACTAAATGTCACCCCATTTTATTTCTTCCTTGCCAAAAAGCATTCATTTCTTCCTTGTATAATTTTGTAATTCTTCCTGCATGAACAGTTCTTCCCAATTTCATGCCACTACACAGCTTTGCTATAAAAACTCCAGCCAAAGCCTAAACAGAAAAGGTAAATGATATCTAGTAGTTAGAATCCATATGAAATTTATTATGATGTCCTTCAAACGTGCTCTCTTTTCAGTATACTCAGTTACCAACCCTACCTTAATTTCTTCCCTAATTTGCAATTCTTATACTAACAGTTCTTTTACTCATCTCTATTTCAACAAGTAATTACCCAAGTGGTTTATAAATATCTTGGAAATTTAAATTTCTCATAATGGCATAATTCCCTTCAATATTTATTTCCTGATATTATCAGAATAATTTGATCAGAACTTGGGAATTAGAAGCAGACTCATACATCCCCAGAAGAAACTCTCTCACATTTCTCCCTCAAAGAATTTTGAACCAAAATGTTAATGTTTCTATTATATTTATTTAACTTATTCATGTATATTGCAAATCATCATCTTAACTTTTACTCATATTTCAAACCTAATTGATAATTTAATACTCTGCTATTTTCTTTTCTCATACCTTCTACCAGCAGCAAAAATGTTTTAATGTAGTTTTCCAGCCTCAAACAAATATCCTACTTGTTTCTCTGGTTTCACACACTCCATTAGGATGATTAGGCCCTTAAATCTCTACTTGATTCCCCACCCCCTGCTCTCATCAATGTTATGCTTCTCTTTATTGGCTCTTCCCAAGGGTCAAGGGATGATTAGTGAAAGAGTATCATTGAGAGCCATCACCTTGAAGTATACAACTCTTGCTTTCTTGATGTGGTGGACCTGACAGCAACCAGGGCAGCATTGCGACATCAGTCCAACTCTGTCTTCAGATCTTTGTCCTCCTCATGTCTCAGCAAGGGAGCTGTGGTGCATCTCACACTGACCTGTTTAACCCTGAGAGGAAGGTGGTCCTCTCCTTGACACACAGGGTCTGTTTCTGCCTTAGATTATTCTCAGTATAATTTATTTTCTTCATTGCAATGGCATGTATTGTCCTGAGAAGGGCTTGGGAATGCTGGTTAACAAAAAGCCCCTCATGACCCAGCTGTTTGTGCTTGAGCCCAGGCCTCACTATGTGCTCGGCTGCATCCCCAGAGCATGAGCAGCAGGTCAAGAGAGGGGATTCTGCCCATCTACTGCACCCTAGGAAGACCCCCTGCAGTCTTGCATCCAGCTGTGGTGCAACAACAGAAGAGGGACGTGGAGCTGTTGGAGAGAGTCGAGAGGAGGCTACGGTGATGCTGCGAGGGCTGGAGCAGCTCTGCTCTGGAGACAGGCTGAGAGAGATGGGCTGGTTCAGCCTGGGGAAGAGAAGGCTCTGGGAGAACTTAGAGCAGCTTCCAGTGGCTAAAAGGGCTACTGGAAAACTGGAGAGGGGCTTTTGACAAGGGCCTGTCTGGGAAAGGACAAGGGGGGAATGGCTTTAACCTGACAGAGGGGAGGTTGTGATCAGATCTTAAGAAGAGTTGCTTTCCTGAGAGTGTGGTGAGGCACTACTGGTACAGGTATTCAAGGCCAGGTTGGACAGGGCTTGAAGCAACCTGCTCTAGTGGAAGTTGTCCAGAAAAATACATGCTACCTCCAATCTCTTCCCCACAATATGTTCGCAAAAGTCCAAACTTGCAGATAGGATGAGCTGACTGAAAGAATTTCAGTCCACACAAACACAAATGGATTTTCCAAGTAAGTAATTTTGATCATTTTCAAAAATTTGAATTAAACTATAGGCATACATTTTATTTCTGAAAGATTTTAGAAGTTCTTGAAGTCTTGGAAATGAAATAAATGTTTCTTTTTGGGTTCGTGATATCTTTTCCGGGTGTCCTCAATATAAAAAGGACATGGAACTGTTGGAACAAGTCCAGAGGAGGGCCACGAGGATGATCAGGGGACTG
>JAOEHY010046341.1:0-41565 GCA_025447955.1 Psilopsiagon aurifrons
GGGGGAAGAACAATATTTAAGAGCTATCACAAAGGCAGAGGAATTCAAGAGGACCACATTTAAGGGAGCAAAGAGCTCCTGTATGCCCATTGGCTCTCAGTGGAGAGGTGAACAGGCCTGTGGGAAGGGATGCATCCACTGAAATGCACAACAGGACAACTCCTCAACACCTGAAGCTTCTGTAACAAGGCTTTGCTAAAAATCACCCAGCGTATGGACATACCTGTATGTCCAGTAATGGCAGTGAAAGCTTTTCCAAACGTTCAAGTGACTGTTTGTCAGTGGGCTCATTATATTGTGCTATCAATATTTGCAAAACTTCAAAAACAAACTATCAGAACTGCAGAGATTTGCACTGTTTAACTCCAATTTTGTACTACTAGCAGGATACTACTACCTGCACCCAAAGAGGAGGATCCAGCGAATGCTCCTCCAAAACCTCCTCCTCCTCCTTTCATTTACAGCACAGCATTGCTCCTTGACCTTGTAAGATCATTATTGCTCCCTTTCTGAGGTTGAAACCATCCTGCAGTCAGCACTGAGATATCAAAAGGAACCTACAACTGATGCTCAACAGATAAGAGAGGTTTACCTGCATTTGTTATCATGCATAACTGGCATACAAAGTCCCAGACTTTGCACTTTCAAGAGTGTTTCATCACTTTCCAATTAAAGTTGTGACCCTGCCTTAACAGCCGGTATTGGACACAGCCTGGCATCTCAGCAGAAACAATCTCCTCCTACAGTCATTTTTAATAGTACTAAATGTAAGAATTATCAACCGTTTCTCTAAAGAAAACATTGCTTACTCGAGCATGAACAGTGAACTGGAGACAGAATTACAGCAGACAAGGCAGTAATTTCACCTTCCAGGAGGTGCAACCTGTTTGCAAAAGCCTTCAAAGTACTGAATTTCTATCGAGAAGATAAACCAGTAAGTAAAACCACGCTGTTACAACACTAACACATGGGGCACTGATGACTACTCAGCTAGGATGTCTGGTATCCACCTCTATCACAACTTCAACTGAAAATCTGGAGGGCCTGAACTGTCACAAAAATAGGAAACTGAGGAGGCTTTGACCTCTGCAAGCAATACATCACCTAACCTACACTAAAGCTGTGCTCCAAGTCACCGCCTTGACTCTGTGCCACTCACAGGTCCATACTCGGCACCAGAGAAACTGATAATTTGGGAAACTTTTCCACCACACCCAGAACACGTATCAGTGAGAAAGCAGAGCACGGCATGAACAAAAGGCTGGCTTTTTGTTCGAGGAGAAGGCAAAAATCTTCCCCCCCACCCCACCCCCACGACCTCTCATTAAAGACGGGCTTTCCACTGTTGGAAACTATTCTGTCCAGGGCAACAAGCACCTCCCCTGCACAGGCATGCACTTGGCTTTGTGATTTATTCTATGAAAAGGGTTACCAGGGATGTAGTCATCATCTTCCATAAACATTCTGGGAGCAAAGCACACACGTGATCTCAGAGCAAGTGCTAGAGGAGACGGAAGAGTGGAAACCACGTAAGAGCAATCAATCTGACGTTCTTGATTTTGCTCATTAAGAAGAGAGGGGAGGCTGAAACACCTGTGTCTTCTCAGAAAAAAAGGTTTTATTTCCCCAAATTCAGCTTCTTTTAAGGAGTGATTACAAGAAGCATCTTCAAGTATTCACTGCAATAGTAAGCACTTAAAATTCACCTTCTGTTCTATGACACTTTCCAAGACAGAGTTTTACATGGTAAAAAATAGATTGATGACTACAAAGATGCTATGGATAGGACTGAGGACAAATTTCTTTTAACCTTTTACATGGGACAATCTTCCTATTCTTTTGGGTGAATATGTTTAAATGGATCAGAAGTCAATAGCAATGTTTCAGAAATACTCTGAGAATTATTCAGACAGTCCCACTTGCAACAGATATGGCAAGTTATACACCATATAGTAGTAACTGGCATTGATGTAACACCTAAAAAATATGAATATGGTTGGTAAAGTGTGCATAATTTTCTCTTAACTGTGGTAAAAATGATCACCAACTTTGTCATTTTCCACCTGATTCTCTAGAGAAACCACTGCATTTTGCCTAAAAACACGTGTGAATGTCTCTTCCAGTGATGTAACAGGGGACTTGAGTTGTACAGGGAACCGAACTGTTGTTTGTGACTTAGAAATAGGTTCCATGTGAGATGCAATTCAAAAAATTTGAAGCTCCTTGAAAATACGGATAAAGGATGTAATTCTTTTGCCTTGACAAGTTACAACTCTGATACACTTAAAAACACTTAGTTCTGAAGTGGTTTACTGCAAATACAGTCAAAATGCAGGGTGTCCACTGGCTATATACTTTGCCAACTATAGAAGGATTTCTGTCCGAGGCTGCTTTTAAGCCAGAAAAGCACTATGGCACATACGCTTGTTTGCTTTTCCATCAACAAGTTTCCTTGTCACTACAGCTGGCTTGAGTCTGCACTGGTGAAGCTGTACTCCTTGACTCTGCCGTGCAGCAGAGCCCCAGCTTTTATTATTTATACAAAAAGGAGACTGCACAAAAGCTATTTTAAGAGCTGACTATTTATATCTCTAAATACAGTTAATTTGACCACAGGAAAACTCAGTTTTGGAGTTCCTACTCCCTCCAAATGGGACATCTTCCCCAGAAATTAGGAAGGACTTTAAAGATATCAGGACTTTGCCATACTAGAGTTTACATTTTGGTTTTGTTCCAAACAATGGTGATGGTTATATGGCCCAAATGCTGCTGAGTTATAATTCCAGGAATTTGCCTTTCCTCAAGCATCTCTTAGAAATAAACTCGATAAATAAACTCAGCTCTGGGTATATACAACACTCAAACAAGCGTCCAGAGGGAGCCTTTTTCGTGCACATAAGCCCTATAAAAAGATGCTTCTCTGGCTGCTCCTGCAGAAGTATTTTTCTGAGATACTGCATTCAGAGACATTTAGCACACTTCCAAAGACAACTCAATGAAGAAAAAGCCAACTTTTTCATAGATTCACAGAATGGTTTGGTTGGAAATGACCTAAAAACTCATTCAGTTCCAGCTCTCTGCCATGGGCAGGGACACCTTCCACTAGACCAGGTTGCTCCTAGCCCCATCCAACCTGGCCTTGAACAATGCAAGGGACGGGGCAGCCATGTGGTAGTCACCCAAAATTCAAAACACATCCACATAAGATGTAACATACTAAAAATAAAAACTTTGCACTGTTAGTGTAGTCCACATTTGAGAAAACAGTTTCAGCAGAGATTCATTTGGCAGAATTAACATTACATTCATTAACAAGAGACCTCCTAATCTTCTTCTCAGGACCTCAAATTAGGTACTTTGAAGTTCTGCAGTCTGATGCTGGTGAGAAGACAGGAGATGCACGAAGGCTCAAATTTGAAGTCAAGTTTCCTGGGAGAGTCATCACAGCCCTCACCCTGGTTTCTCCTCCCTCCTCATCATTAAACACCCAATTCGTCCCACTGCAATAAAGCAACTACTTACCTTAACAGATGCAGAATGTCTCTCACATGAAGTCCACCCTCCTACACATCCCAAACTGGATGCTTTAGGGCAACAGTCATCAGGCAGTAATACTTGTGCCCTAGATGCATGTGTTGTCTCCTTCTCTTCCCAGCTACGCTGCTTCCCTGACGCCTCCCAACAGTCAAGGCAGGCCCTGCATACAGTGCCAACCAATCCCCAAATTCCTTCATCAGGAAAGGAGCCCCCATTCTCTTACCATGTTTTTGTGAATGTCATGTACATTAATGTTAACACATTGCAAGATGTAGGGATGAAGCTAAGATGCAGACTGCAAGGAAAGGCCTGAAGGAACACTGTGCCTGATATCACATCTCAATCTGTGCCCCAGGTTCCCAAGTTTCTGCTCTGTAAAGCCCAAATACTCACTTCTCACTAAAACATGTTTTTCAGAAAGCTAGTCTTTCAAGACACTGAAAGCCAGAGCAGCTACTTCTCTTGGCAGGCTCTTCCAACAGTTAATCAACCATGTGTTAAAAACATATGTTTATCCTCTCATTTGAATTTGTCTAGCTTTACACAAATGTTTATACCTTTCTCCCAAACAAAGTGGGTGACCTTTAGTAAGCACAGTTTTATCTTACTGGTGTACACATTTTTCTAGAATCAAACTGGAATTTGGCACACCATCCTCAGGCTGCAGCAGCACTCCCCTTGCCTGCACAGCGACACAGAGCTGCATGGGCAGGGAACAGGCAGGGTGAAGAGCAGACACAGTCAAGAGTCCACCACTTCTGCATTCACTGCTGTAACTTGTGATCACCTTCTCCTGATGAAAAAGGCAAAGGCCAAATAGGAAAAGTCATTCTTGAAATTCACAGCAGCAGCACAAAGCAGGGTGCATTGGTTTCCCGGTTCTCCCTTCCCTTTTTCATGCCCTGCAAGTTACACTGAGAAACATGGATGGATGAAGGATGGTAAGATTTGGCTTTCTTCCTGGGGCTAAAACACCCAATACCAAAAAAAGATGGAAGTAGCACTAGAGGTATTTACTGAATGAACTCTGCTGTGGTTGTCCTAACACAGGTGGTCAATCTTCCCAAGAAAAAAAATCTTCCACCCTGTTGCACACATTCAGGAACTCGGTCAGAGACTGAAGGCAGGAAGTCCATGACCATTACTTGTGCTTGTAGATGCACCCAAAACAGCCACAGATTTCTAGCTCTCCTGAACCTCCCACTTTGTACAGAAGAGGTAACACCCTTTTGCTACTGAAGTGCAGGACACTTGGTGATACAGACCTGACCCTAATTCCTGTAAAGCACCCAATATTAAGAAACATATATACTTGGAGGTGTCTGAATGACTACTTAGCAGGGCATGTCCAAATGAATCAAAGTATCCAAGTGCCTTCTGATGAGAGGCAGGATTATTATGGAAAGCTGACTGAAGTCCTCTGAAGACAAAAAGCTTAGATTTCTTGCTCTGGCCAAGAGAGACAAGGGGAAAGGCTGAGCCTTGACCATGTGAGTTTTTTCCATTTTCCCCCAGAAATACTTTCATCAAGAAGTCCAAAGTATTTTTACAACATCCACAGTCTAGCTCCCTTTGGAAGAATGACAGAGACGGATGCTACAGAATATGCCCTTTCACAAAAGCAAGACACAGTACTCTGTTGCTGAGCAAGATAAATATTGCAAAAGGATGACAAAGTCGAAGGCAGCTCCAACTATTTTTTTTCCAGGTAAACTCCTGGGAAAATCAAGCTTGCAACTGCAACCAAGACAGAACAATCCTATCCCTCCAGCTTTAAGCAGCTCTGTTACAGACACAGCCAAAAGAAGTCTCTCTTTTGGCCATAAGGAGTGTGTGTTCCATAATGTGAATTCTACAACAGTCACCCAGGCTGGATTCCCCTCCCATACTAGTAACTCCTTGAAATTTAAAAATAAGAAAGCAGGAGATGTGATATTTGATTTTTAACAGGCAATAAAAGGAGGAATTGAAGCCTTCTTAATGCACTATGTAATTTATTTCATCACAGAAAAGTCTTTACACACTAGGTGTTAATGTTGAATCTCTCAGATTTAACACTTGGATGAAAGGATTCAACTTAATTCTGACCACTGGTAAACCAGGTACTACAGAGTTGGTTTGGTTTTGTGTTTTGGTTGGGGTTTTTTCCTATATTTATGAAGTTCATTTGGAATTGGCTGCATTGAAAGGAACAGCTGAAAGAGCTCTCATTTGTGATTCACCATAAAGGGTAACTTATGGGGCAAAGCAAAGTTTTAAGAGTTAATCACTGTAAGCCTCTAAAAAAAAAAAATCTATTTTCTTGATTGTCTATTTTAATTCAAGCTCAAACCTTATCTATTTTTAGTGATTTTAAAATATACCCACTATGTCGCATTAGTTAAAATGCCAGAGAAGTAAAGAGACAATTCTACTTAGCAGCATCCCTTTAATAATACTTCTCTCCCAACTTAAATATACCTTAATCCCCACCATTACATTGTAAAGCCAACACCTTCTCAGGCAGAAGTCTTCAGCTTCCTTTGTCTGGGAGATAATTAGCACTAAGGCCAGCAGCACAATCTATCTCACACCAGGACTTCCCAGCTTTCAGATTTGGATACTATCACAATCCAAACTACTGTGTGTCTTTTAGACACTGGAAGCATGACGGGGGACATGGTACTCACGTAGGTTTTCAATTAACTTTCCACCAGCTGCTCTAAGAGAGATAACACCTAACCCCATGCTAAGTCTGCCAGAACTGCTTTCAGAGAAGTTCCAATGAGTCTGAAGCAGCAGCCACCTTGCTGAGGTTCACGGTTACAGCTCAGATGGTCACAGCATTTTAATTATCATATTTCTTTAAAATCTGACAGCAACATCTCAAAAGCGAGGCTTACTGATCTGTGAAGCAGAGTATAAACCACCTTCTGCTCTAACTTTTCAGCAGTGCACTTCACTCAACAAACAACTCCAGTCAAGGGATTTTTTTTTTTTCCCTAAACCCAAAGCAGATCAAGCAGTAAAAACCCACTAAAATTATAAATTCAAAAGGCATAGTTTGTAACATTAACAAAGTAAATATGCTCCATTCCAAGACTACTGCAACGTAAGGGACATTTCAGCATTTTGGGTGGAAAGGGTTTACTTAAGACAACCGTTTGAAGACGAGCAATAACTACCAGAAAACCCAAGCTGTCTATGTCAAGCACTACACAAAGTAAGTCTGTGGTCACAATTCAGTCCCAAGATACAGAGCCAAATGAACAGAGAGTGCAAACAGGCTACCTTCTCCTATGGCAAAAAGAGGAAAAGTTTCAAAGTTCAGGTTACTGGTGATTGGCAGATCAAACAAATATCTGTATTAGTGCTACCTTGTGAGAACACCATGACTTAAAGCCTAAATTCCACGACATCCAAAAACCACAAACCAAGCCACAGGTTCACCAAAAGTACTAGGAAATGCTTCCACAGAACAATTAACAAATATTCTGATACTCATTTAAAGCATTACACTAACACCAAGCAGTTTCCAAAACTCCTTGGACCATAAGCATACAGCTATAGCGTTCATTTTGCAATGCAACCACTTTTAGAAATAAGTACTACCCTCTTACAACCACAGACTGAACAAACTACCAAGCTCCTTTCTCAAACGTAACAGAAACAGAATCAGGAACAGAACTCACATTTCCAAAAATAAAATCTCACTTTCTTTATCCCTGGACCATCCCAGAGATGTGTTCTTCTAAAACACAGAAGTACAGATAAATAGAGAAGACAAACCTCCACTTAGACCTAATGCCAACACACTGAAGAGGGCAAGCAAACAGCACAGCTGAACACAAACACTGACAGAGATATAAAACTCCTCAGCTTAGAGATGACAGTGATTTACAGAGTCTTGTTTCCAACATTCTAAGATTCAGTCCATCAATTAATCACAAGTTGATACAGAATACACCTTATAAACACTATGCAGGCTTAGCCTGCAGAGCAGTTTTGCTGTTGTTCCTTGTACCACCAAACAATGGCTGGAATTGTCAAGAGAGGGTGTTGTAAGAACCAAGAACTATGATAGCTGCAGCGATTTTAAAACGTGAAGCATTCCAAGGCAAAAAACCCCAACGTCTCAAGTCAAGCCAAGTGAAAGGGGTAGGTGCCATGCAATCTAAAGAGAAACTTGTGTTACAGTGTACTGCATTGCCATGCACCAGAGACCAAAAGAGGCTGCATCAAGAAAGAGAATTGCAAAGCCATTGTATTCTACCAACGAGCTTTGAAGCGGAGCATGGAAGAGTAAGTGACTTAGCAGGTTCAAAAACTCCATCTTAGTTTTTTCCAAACCACTAGAGGAAGCTTAATTTAAATGCTATGATGTCCCGAAACATTCAGAATTATCCCTTCTCTATGAAGAAATGGTACTTTGAACCAAAGAGCACCTGGCTTGGAAAGCTACCTCAACTCCCTGTTTGATGCCTAGTATTTGCTAGAATTAGGAACCTTTTCTGTTATTATTTTGTGCTATTTTGGCCAAGGAAATTTGCTGCCTTTCATGATCCATCATTTCTAACAAGTATGTTTTGCACATCCATGCAAATACAAGGAATAAGCTAAATTTTTCAGATCAACCTAGTAAATGGGCTTTTAAGAGAAAAACTCCTTTCAGCAGCATAAGAAATTCTGATTATACGTGTAATAGGAAGAATTTAAATTTGATCTACAGTAAACACAGACTGAAGATTTACTGTGTCTTGAAAATGAAGTTGGATGCAGTATTAATTCAAAAACAACAAAACCCTGTATTCTACATGTTGAAACAGGTAGAGCCCTATTAGGCTTATATCAAGTGTAAGATAACTTCCATCTGGAACTCCTAGTCCATTCTGACCAAGACCACCTATTAAACCTAGTTCAACCGCCAGCCCGTTTCAAATGCTGGCATACATGTACCTGGTTACTACTGCAGAAATTTTTACTGATGCATTCTGCCTTCTGCTGACTGATCTCTTTTTTTTCTGCCTTTGTTTTGCCAGTTTCACTCTGCAGCAAACTGCCCGTATGTAAGACCCTGAGAAGGACTGCACTTTTCTGGGTAAGATCTAAGGCAAGCATGTGGGTATGCATTTACCACTAGCAGCTATACTACCATAATTGTGTTCTTAACTTGAGGTAGGCGACTTAAATGGTAAAGAAGATTACCTGGGATTAAAATAGAAGGCGAAGTTTGGCAGCTCAATGTAAAACCTACGGGTATCCACAGGAAGGAATTCAAACTCAACTCCAGATTGTCCTAATTTTATTTGACTTGGTTAACCAATTTTGAAGCACTTTTTACAGTTAACATAACTTAAAGGAGCACACTGTATCCTACAAATATAAATTAACATTTTTAATAAGACATCACAACAAAGCCAGATTTTGAAATAAATTTTCTGTTTAGTTATCTGGATCAAGAAGGAACATACATGGAGAAGAAAAAACAGCATTAACAAGAAAACAGTGTTTAGTTCTAAACTGGGTTTGTGCTTCCACACCAAAAACACAACACTGAAGTAACAAGAACTCTGCAAAGCACTTGAAGAGGTACGTAACTTCTGTAGTCCCAGAACCAAAGTACATGTTTATTTATTCTTCTGTTATCTGGTTTGGTTCTACAAAATTCGTATTAATGGTAGAGGGACAAATGCACAAACACTTATTTTGCTGCTAGCGGGAATTCTGTCATAGCAATTTGTTAGATGGTTGGTTTGGGTTAACCTGAATTGGGTTTCCTGCATGATAAACAAGAAGAAAACTTTCCAACGTATTTAATAATCAACGCATTTGTTAGTACAAAGCAGATGGTGTTCAGCAAGAAGGCATTAAGTGATCCTTTGAAAACACCATGGTTTTTGTTTCGTTTTTGGGTTTTTTTTCTAATACTAAGCCACACTAAAGAATTTGGTGAAGGCCAGATGTTCAAAGCTGGTGCACAGATAAAAGCTGCACAGCCGTGATGTATGCATGAAATTACTGAGAACCTGGCAGGTGTTAACATACCAATAGTTATTTGCATGCTTTCTTCATGACATACAGAAGTTAAGTCATCTTTCACGAACTTTGAAAATCTGGTCTTAGTTACAAATTAACACTTTGCTTCACTCCATAAGGTTAACAAAAGGCATTAATCCATCTCGCAATTTTTGGCTGATGGCTAAAAATAAGAGTGAGATTTTAGCACTAATCATTTTGTACAAATCTACAACGCATGTATTTGTCCTCAAAATAAGCAAACAAATCTTAATTATTAGATATTTTCTTGTATATTATGTTCACTACAGATTATTTTTCAAAGCAATCTTAGAACTTAGAAGTTCAAACACTTTATTTTTAAACAGAGTTACCTTAGGCTTACCAAACAAAAGAATAATAAATAAATAAATATGTACTACGGCAAAAGATGGAGTTAAGGGTCAGCCTCTGAACCTTATGAAATAATGAACCTATTCTTAAAAACAGGTGCTTCAAATACAGGCTTAGAAAAGAATTAAACATGTTTTCAGTCACACTGAAGAAAACATCTGCAAAGAAAAAAGACCCTCATCCTTAAGACTGAAGAAGAGGTGGTAGGAGAAAAGACGAAAAAAAATGACCAAGAAGAAAAAAAAAAAAGCACTTTTCCCAAGTTGCCCAAATCACACACAGACACAAGAAGGTTACAAATGCCATTCATGAAAGAATGCACCACAAACATCAGCATTTATTCATGTTGTTGGGTTTTTTTGTTAGCAAATGACAAAAGACTCGGCTCACTGGCTTCACTTCTGTTTACCTTTTGCTTACATTACACATTGAAACATTTGTCAAAACTTACTAAGTTGTCTGCATTCATGCACAACTAGAAAACATCCTTAATTTATTTAAACCAGAAATGCATTACCAGAAATGTATTAACATTGTTCACTACTAAACATTAAAAAAAAAAAAAAAGTTGAAATTATTAAAAAGGTTATCCTGGAAATGTTAACTTCACAGCAGACTTAAAACTACTAATTGGCTCACATTTCAAATCGGAAAAAGCAAGATTCATGCTAGTGTTAGTGTACATCTTGCCCTAGCACTACTAGGTTCACCTTGATCAGATATAATAAAAAGAAAAGTGCATACAGAAATTTACAACAATTTTAAGGACAAAAGAATGGTCCAATTGATGTGGTCCCAACAATTAACTCAAAAGTCTATGACAAATACGAGCTTCAGTGAGCTATTTATACTACTTAAGTACGCATATACAGAAAGTCGAGTTCGTTTGAAATCTTCAAAAAAATGTTCCTGTCAATCCTCAAATGGTGGCTGTTATAGCTTAAAATTCTGTTAAATGCGTGCGTTGAATTACTTGTTATCCAAGCGTAGCAGCTGCTCCTTACCATTTACTGTTAGCGACCTTAACTGGCCATCTTCTTCAACTTCTACTCTCTCGTGTCCATTCTCAACAATTCTGTAGGACAAAAACCACAGCCATTTTAAAGCCCTGTAAGCAGTTTGCAAATACATGCCAGACTAGTTTTTATGTAACAAACTATAAGGGAGCACTGCCTGCTTAATGCAACTGCAGTTGGCAAGCTTTGGTATTTAACAGCGAAGAAGCTGTAACTACTAGCCATATGCATTCCCCTACTGAAATTCTTATTTACAGCAGGAAAATTGCTTTCTGGAAGGTTGAATCCAGTTTGTAGAGTTCACAGTTACAGCTGTTGCCTCATACGCTGTCACAGTTTTACTGACGCTACACTATTAATTAAGACTAAATGTCTTTTGACAGATCAACTGTACAATCTTGGTGTAGAATTTAGTACCTACCCATTTGTTAAACGCATAATAATCTAGATCCAATCACTGTTTTGCAAGATGCAAGACACACAAACCAGTCTTTAAGCCACTCTTAATTTATCAGAGTAATTTGCAGAGCTATTGTACACCAAGTTTACGACCAGCATGTATATTGCAAAATTCAAGTACCCCTGACCGTAATGAGAGATTATTAGAGCCCTGTGGGTTTGGGATTTGTTTGGTTTAGACATGGGAAGATAAGGAATATTTAAACTATTTTTAGATTATTTAATTTATGCCTAAGTTTTAAATATATGGGAATTCTCCCTCTCATGATTCAAATGAAGAAACCACATGGATGAGTACACATTTTTCTGGTGATAAGACTTACTAAAGAGAATACAACCATACTGAAAACAAAGGGAACGGCTTCTCGCCGGAAACAAAATACTACTCAGATACTGGGAGACATCTCTTCTTTAGACTTAGCTTAGCTACCTTGTGGTCAGACCTTCTACAAAGAAACAGGACCTCTTTGAGATGTTAAATGTGTCTTCTCAGACGTGGCTAGCCGTATTTCTTGCTTCTCTGCTCTTGCCTCCCCCCCCCCCCGATATGATAATGAAAGATAGCATACTACAGACTTAGCCTACTTTCTAACAATAAACACAGGCACAGTGCCTTATTTTTCATAAACACTTTCTTTGCTCTCTCTCCCCTGTACAATTCCCTCAGTTTTCAAATTTTTCTGGAATACACTCACAGAGAAGTTATCATGACCACACTAGCACATGGTGAAAGAGGCTGCACTTAGGTGGTCAAGACAACAGGATCTCTCCAGTACAACAGGACAGAGAACAACCTTGCACTCTTAAGTATGGAACACAAGTTACCCAGCAAAAAAAAAAATGGTTCTCCATTTCTTTTCTGTAACTTTTTATTAAGTACTGAAAGTACATTTAACTACTTGTTCAGTAGTCCTGTAACTTAGGGATCACAATGTTCAATGTACATTAATTACTCTATAGCTAACTAATATCTGTGTTTCCCAACTGCATTGATTTCCTCATCACACGCATAAAATATGAGAAGGTATGCTGTGTATAGTAGTTCAAATTTCACTTTCCAACAAACAGGAAAAGATTTCTCCAAAGCAGGTTTCAGCTGTTTATTTCACTTAACAGAAAAAATTACTTTTTACACAAAAAAATCACTCAGGCACTGCCTAGGACAGCAAACTACAGCAGATCTTCAGGAAAACTGCTTCATTTTTCATAATTTCTGCAAAATTAAAAGTTCTCCCAATCCCCAGTTAAAAGCTTCATAATCAACAGAAACCACCTGCACTTTCCCTTCCAGCAGCTCAAGCAGACTTGGCAAACAGTAGTCAAAGACTGTAATAAAAGATAAATCCCTACACTGGAGGTTCTGAAGGTCAGGAAGAATTCCACTGCCAGGTCCCTTTCTAACAGCAAACTAGTACCAAGCTTCATTTTTCACAAGGGCAGTTCTGAAAGCATGCTTTACGCATCTGAGCCCTCCTCAACTATGAAAGAGTTTAGACAAAAAACCACCATCTTTCCCATTTTTACATGCTACAGCTTTAAGTAACTCATCAATGCTAAGAAAGTCAGAAAACCAATAGAACTTCTCAAAAAATTAAGCAGAGAAATCCAAGTAATGCGATGACCACAACAGCAAAAGTAAAAATACACACACATGTATCACTATGTGTATCTACATATACTATACTTATATGCATATATTCATAGTTATGTATGTCTCTACAGATCATTTCATACAAATATTTTTATCACATACCTCTTTGTAGTAATTTTTCTGCCATTAACTATTTTAGTTGAAGTTGATACTGATTTGAAGCTACCCAGCCCACCACCACCACCAAATGACGTAGAGGAGAACGAAGTAAGGCCTCCATGTCCCAGTGAGCCGAACGAAGTAAAACCTGTTAACAAAGAAGATATGTGACTAAAACCATACTTTTGCATGACCATGGGATCCAAATCAACACAGCACCAGTGACTAGATGCCATTAAACACCAGCATGAGAATAAAGACATAGCTCCAGACCCATCAATTTCTCCCATATGGGCCCATAGTTCCAATTCCAAATGCACAGCACCACGCAAAAACCATTCATCACCTCTCCTGAAGAAAAGGCATTCAAGCCTGCTTGCTGAACTCAGCCACTATATCATTCTATCCACTAAGATAAAGCTAGTAACTTTAATTCATCTGTTTTTTTGCTTTAAATGTTGGGATTTTGTTGAGTTAGCAGACAAAACAAGTTTCCAATCATTAGCATCCCAACTAATATCAAGAATCTTAATACCGGAAAGGATGCAGAGTATTAACAACTCTCAGCAACCTCAGATACAGACATCTGCATTCAGACTACCTGTGAACTAAGTGTTCATAACATACATTCTAACAGTGTATTTTTAGGACCTTAACTAATAGCCATCATACCCCCAATACCTAAAACCAAACAGAACAGAAACAATTCTAAAGCTATATAGAAACTGTAGCACCACAATTAAGAACAAAGTTCTACCTTTTAGAAGTCTGTTCACTTTTCATGAATTTTCAGGTAGATCAATATTTTAACTATACCTTTGTTTACATACAGACTCTTCACAGAGAACAGACCAAAGTGCAGCCTCAATTTCCTGAATGAAGGCAACTTTTTAAAAAGTATTCATCAGCTTATTATATTGAGATCCTTTGTGTACCAAAACTGCATTTCTTGTTGTGATATTTACCTGTGTCAAATGAAGGAAAGCCACTTCCAAAAGCAGGGAATCCACCAAAAGCAGAGAAAAATGATCCACCACCTCTGCTTCTGCTTCCCCTTGGACCCCGCCTGCTGCCAAAGAAGTCTTCAAAAGGGTCTTCTGCAAGACAGAGGACAGCATTTAAGAGGTCAATATTACAGAGTGATTTTGTATTTAAACATTAGGAATCGTGAATAAAAAAAGAAAAATGCATTATATAAGATTCATCCTTTGAAATATCTGATGCAACTGAAGAGTCCAAGGCAATTCCTTCTGGACTAAATTCTGTCTCTTTTGGACCTAAAAAAAATTATAAAGAATAGCCTATTTCTTTGGTTTAGGTGTTTAGTATTTAAAAAACCCAGTAAACCTGATGTAAACACTTGAACATTTTTCAGTGTAATAAAGTGGCAAGCACTACAATAGCATTATACATGCTATATATTATTATTTTATAATGTATTCATATTAATGTTGCATTTACTATATACATTTATATTATTTCTATTTTATAATGTATTTATATAGCATTGTTTACTATATATAATAAAAATATTGCTTCAATAATATGTTCATATCAAACAATACAGTGGAGTTATGTTCAAAATTAAATCAGTATTTATTTGAAGCTAACTATGTCCAGTCAGTTAGCATCTGACAGATTTAACACCGCTCAGATGCATAATCATGATCCCTACACAACAAGCCACCGTAAGGCAGACCACTCAGCAGTTCTACACTCCCTGCTGTCAGACTACGTTTTTCCAGGCTATAAAGAATAGTACAACAGATTAAACTCCCGTAATTCAAATTTAATGAATCTTAAAATATTGCACACAGGTGCCTGAACTTTCTAGCTTAATTCCATTCAAGATTTACAGTGGATCACCACAATGAGATCTTTGAAAAGTAACTTCCAGATAGGTTATATCACTTAGTGAAATATAAAAACAGCAATCATGGATTGATTACTTATAATCTTAGTGTTAAAAGTGTTTATTTCAGCACTTGCCACAATAGGCACTTCAAACACATCTTTTGATGCACATTTAGGCAGCAAAGTAGGGAGATTTATACAGTGTCTCAAAGCAGCATTCAGTCCCCACCAAGCAGGGGAAACAGAGGATGAATAAAGGGAGTCATAGATAAAATGACATTTCAAATTCAAGTACAACTGTTAAGTCATTCGAAACAGCTGTTGTTTCATCCCCATCAGAAAGACAATAGTCTCTTTCAAAAAAAAGATTGGGGGAGGGAACAAGACACCAGGCACCTACATAAGCAATCCTTATTTACTTTACCACATCTTCCTAAAAAATAGTTACTACTACAAGTATCTGAAAACTGTTTTTTACTAATGTTCTGAAAACAGAGAACAATAATAAAGTGCAATCATATAACAGATAATAACCATAATACTTGTGTTAAAATCAGAAAAGTTTAGGAACTTACACTGCTCACTCCATCAGTAACAACTCTCCCAGAGCAAGTTTTGCACAGCACCAACAATTTAACCAAGTTTTACAAGCAGGGACTCAGTATCAAAAAGTAACAGTCTGAAACACTGCTCAGAATAAGCTCATACTGAAAAACATAGAAACTAGTGAGAGCAACAAATAGAAGTAGGAAAGCAAGGAAAGACTTATAACCGCCTCACTGCTCTGAACTACAAATTGACCAAGCCAAGGTCAGAAATGCAGTATTTATTCCAGCTATGGTGGCACCCCCAACAAAATCCATGCCAATTTATGATAAATCAGCAAATTAATGCAACAGTGACAACACTAAATGAATCAGTATGATACTTAAAAAGAGTGACAGTTACCATGTGGTTTACACGCAATTACCTAACAGAAGTAAAATGTCACAATGTATTTATATTGAACAACAGCACTGACCAAAGTTCAGACATACATTTCTATCAGCAAAGACACAAAATACCAAGAACAAAAAAGATAGCCCTACCCTCCCTCTGGCTTCCACAGTTATTTAACAGAAGAAGGCAGGACCAAACATTTATTATACATACACTAGACAAACAAGTGGTAACATTTTGTTCTAGCTCAAGTGGGTTTTATTCTTTTTTATGTTCTACCTTTTTTTTTTATCCATGCAAACCAAAGTTTTTACAAGACAAAAATGGCCTGTTACTACCTTTAAAACAACAAAAGGTAAACCAATGCTTGGGCAAGGAAATATGGGAGCCTACCACCAAAATTCGTACTTCCAAAACAAGCACCATGCCCAGTTAAAAAAAAAAAAAATGAAGAAGAAAGGTGGGTTTTTTTGGTCAGTCTAGCACGTCAGCTAGCGAGTAAAGCCACTGAAGTTAATTGCTTTGTACTGCAATTTATTCTTGATGGAGTGACTCATAAGTTCGTTATGAAGGTCATTCACTCACGTGTAGAAACGATCTATATTATATTACTCCCACTGTTAAGCTATTCTATTTATAACCCAATTTTTCTCGTTACCTGGAGTTCAAATAAAAACAAAACAACTCACCATGTAAGTTCTGAGGTTTTAAGCCCCCACCGTACATCAGCTTATTCTACAAGTGAACCTCTCCTCAGCACAACAGCAGCAAACCACAAAAGGTTTTTAAGGGAGAATCAAAGGGCCTCCCAGAGATCCCTGCTATCAACCCAGCTTCTAAATGGATTATTGCCTGCCTACTCCTAGCCACGAAAAAAACTCCAGAGACTTTGATGTGCCTTATTAGCCTTTGGCAACCCTACACACTAAGGAAAGAGGTTACTACTTGGTATTAACAGATGTTCTAGCCTCAAGTAATTTCTGTTAGCAGCCCTCCTAGTAATTCTCCAGCAAAGACGACACTCTAGCTGCTCTTCTGTAAAATGCTCAGCAAGATGGATTGTCCATAGACAGGCAAATGGGTAGAACTTTCCTGAGGGAATGTTTCTTACTATCCTGACAGCCATCCAGGTACAGCATACAGGAAAAAACAAACAAACATAAGCCAAAAACGGAGGAGAGAAGGCAGCAGAAAGCTTCTGCATTATCACTTCTTTTATCTACCACTAAATACACATTAACACAGCAATTTCACAAATACTCAGACCCTGTTTATGCTTTTAGTCCTTAAAGCAGGATGATTAATAGTAATACTCAGCAAAACATTTCAGTCTGATAAATCTATTTTTGTGATTTTGCAGAACCTTCCCATGCATTATCATCTTTGCACATAGAACCATTTGGCTAAAGCCATCTAACACAGTGAATAACAAAATATCAGGGTGCTGTGGGGTTTTTTTAATGACTCCTCTTATGATAGTAATTTTGGTGCTGAATTTTCTTATCATCAGAAGCACAACAGAAAACAAAAAAAAACACAAAACCAAACAAAGAAACCCCACAAAACAAAATACTGCCCACAAGTGAAGGCCTTTCTAAAAAGGGAAAATACTATGTAAATACTACACAACTCAAAAGCTTCAAAACCTGAAATGCTAGACTAGTGTCACATTAATTCACCATCCAAAAGAAAACACCGAGTTGTTAGCTTTCTATCACATCCATGAGCTAATCTGAGCCTGGAAAGCACCATACAATAGGCATGGAAAGGAGGCAAACCCCAGATTAACTACATTTGAAGCAGTCCACAGTTCAGCTAAACTTCATGAAATTCATTAGACCAATCTAAGGCATTAGATTCACAATAAACAGCCATATTACAGCAGTCACTTCTACTGTAACACTTGCACCCTGGCAGCTGCTTGGGGAATTGGACCAGGAACAGATAAGCTGAAAACAGTATCTCCAGATGAACAGAAGTTCAGCTACATCGATCCTTTGCTAAGTTCACAGTGTGACCATGAAAGCAACTGTGCTGGTTACAAAGAAGACAGCAGGAAGAAGGGTCAAAAGCAGCACATGAAGATGCTTTCAGCTGTTGGACAATGCTACCCCTTATGAAGGCGTTGAACACATTCCAATGCAACACTATCATTTACCTCCAGAAAATCCTAAGTGTTGAGATAAACTGTGCACTGTCAGCAAACATTCTCACATGCACATGCTGCTGCAGCTGGAGATGCTGATAATCTTATAGGGCCAGCATGCAAAGGAACGTTACCCCATAAAACCAGGGTCACTGCTCAGTAACTACTTACTGAGTTACCAACCAGTGAACTTTCTCTTTATTCTTTGTAACCAGCACCACACTAGTGCCTCTGCCAAAAAACAACACAACCTGAATGCCCTCACTGCAGATGCAAGAGGATGACATTGTAACTGTCACGCACTGAGCAGAATAAGGTTGTAAGGCTGCTCAGCCCCTACATAAGGAGGCAGTCAAACCCAATGCCATTATTATAGCCTCCCATGTTTCAGTAAGTAAAGGCAACATAGCCTGCTTGCCTGCCACCACTTCATTCTATTAAAAGCATACTTTAAGTGACACCATGCCAGAAGAGTCTGAAATGTGCATCTGAATAATGTGCTCATACAAAGCGCTACAGATAAATGCTACATAGAATTAAGCAGAATTTTGGAAGTAGGTGTTTTTATCTTGCCTCCTATCTGAAAAAATAGTTTCAAAGATGCAGATTTGCACTAGACATACAGAGTCTCGTGATACAGCTCTGGGGTATACCCAAGCACAAAAACCTGCATCATCAGAACTGGGCATGCTGCAGAAACCTGTAAGCGCTTTTACATGGAAATATTTTCTTCCTGAACTACAAAATAAGCATACTGTTGATGCTACTTACTCAGAAAAGACACCCAAGATCCTGTTGCAAGCACTGTTGATTCACCAGCCTAGAATGTTTCACAGCATGGTCTTTTACCATTGCTTACTTCCACAAATTAGATGCTAAATAGATGTTTGTCCCACTTATTTAAGAATGTTCACTCGCAGAAGCATTTGAAAATCTTTCTAATGATATATAGCAGGGATCCTGGGATTAGTAATTTCCTAGAAAAAGGAGACTTAAACATGACCTCTGAATGCCATCTATACTGTACTCTAGTATCTTTGTAATTATGGTAAGTCCAACTCTAATCAGAGTTTCATATTTACCAAATCAATGCCCAAATCAATCAGGTGTTCAGGCACACCTTGGAAATGGAGGATTCTTCCATTAACATTGTATGTCCTGCTCTCCTTGTGCTATACTCAGCGTTTGTCCTCTGACCAATTCAACGAGCTTACCACGCAGGAAAACAAAACCAAACTATTTCCTTGGGGACTAATAACCTGAACTAGCTTGGGATGTCAAAGGCAAACCTCCTCTTAGGCCAATGGGCTATCTATCAAACAGCTTCTCAGTGTATTTAATGGTCAAAGACTAAGTTTTAAGACAGACATGGTAATTTGGAGCAGGGGCTCCTCCCTTTCAGCAGCAAGAGCTAAGTATTAGCTTAGTTACTCACTGCACCACAGCATTACCTATTCCTGCTTGAAAATGTTGTGTGGGTGAAACAATTACTGTGTTCCAGAAGTCTTCAAACCTACCAAGTAATTTCTGAGAAAGTCATAGTAGTGAGACTGCGACCATTCCGTGAATAATTATGATTCAAGACCCATGCTTACAAAATACAACTGTGCACATTCATACCAAAGCAATGAATGCACATGCAAATCTCTGAGCACTTCAAAAATTGCACCAAAAGCTGCAAATTTATGCCAAAAAAAAGATTAATTACAAAGAGGACAATATTGTGCAATATAGCTTTAACTGAAAGCCACCCCCATTTTCTGTTTTAAGAACCCATTTGACTAACAAATGCATTTTGCATTAGAAATCCTGAACATCATAATTATCAGAGATGGGATTACATATTGATTGAAACCATGATCTGACTCTTATGCAAGCATGTGCCCTACCAAGACAACTTTCTGTCCTTGAGACAAAACGGTCGATGAAGGTATTCCATTCCTGAACATCCTAAACCACAGATCATGTAAAATAGTTTGCAATGATTACTGCACATAGATTTTTCCCCTCTCTCTTCAGGTGAAGACTCTTCTGCCTGGATGTTTAAAGTCACTCACTATTCTTTACCATAATGCTCACGTTCTATTAGGTGCAATCGATGTTACAATAGTCAGTCTGCAGTGCCAAACTACACAAATAGCTAGTTGACATTCTCTGTGACAAATACTTGTATCTAGCTAGCCATATAAAGGTGTTAAGATTAATTTTACCTGTGGTTTCCAAGAGTATAGATTTAAGTACCACATAAACCAGGTAACCAGAATTCTCCAGGGAAAACTCCACAAAATATATATGCGTTTATACATATTAGCTGGTCTTAAATTTAAATACATTGTGAGTTCTATTTCACAAACTAAGGAAAAAAATTGATATTTTTATAAAATACCATCTCAGAAGGTACACTGAGAATATTAAAGTGTTTAGCAACTATAGCAAAACTGTCAAGATTATAATCTATGTTGAAAGAGACTCCACAAAGTCCCCTCTCAGACATCAAAGCCTAGAGAAAGCATTCATCGAGAGCAATTTTTACCACGTTACATTATTAACATATTTTACCATGGATTAAAGTATGGTTCCTTGTGGGATTCACTGAACTAGATATACAGGCATCTAAAGCTTTTTGGAATGTCCTGCAACAGCCTAACAGGCTTCTAGATACTGCTGCTGGAAAATACTGGTCTGCTGTACGTCCTGAGCCCATGTAAAAATTACTCTGGCATCTCAAATACCCTTAAACCATCTCAACTGTCATCAGACGTGTATGTGAAGCTCAGTGTATATAACTACTAAAGGAGCTGCATGAACTACTAATGTAATTAACTACTTGAGTTGAACTACTAATAGGTAATGTTATGCTCCTGTGATATCCATTCCATCTTCCAATGTAATTCCTTACTGATAATCCCTGTTACAAGGCTTACCATTCACTTATATGTCAAAGAGTCTAAGAACTATCACTGGAAGAGGTCACAAGGAAAAAGCAGATTCTGTTGTAACCAGCTGCTACAGAAAATAAGCGCACGACTGTAAAGTTGAGAGTTAACGGTCTGTTACCTTATCAGAACAAGCTTTTAGAAGTACTATCCTTCATGCCCTCTTAATTTTACAAACAGTTGGCCTGAAAACCAGTGAACAGAGGCTGTGTTGGGCTGAGTTAATTTCAGTGCAACATGTAACATTAACTTTGCTCAATGTGGAGGTGTTCAGAGCTGTCTTCAACAGTATAGTAAATTTTCATTTGAGAAGTCTGAAGGGACTCATGAGTTAGAAACCATCACCGAAGTCTTCACACAGTCTCCTCTTTTTTACACGTGAATAAAAATGCCTCTTCATAAAGAAAACTTTCTGTAACTGCAATCGCCGTGCGACATAGCTCAGCAGAGTTTAACAGACTTGATTCATGGCACAACTTGAAGAATTCTTCACATTGCTTAATTTACAGGGATTATGCATCTGAATGGTGTTCTTTTTACATATTCAGTGGCAATCAAGATAGAGTCCCACCTGCAGTCTATGTACTTCACTACATACTACTTCAAACTGTATAAAAAGTGCAAACATTTCAAAGCATATATTCAATTTCATCTTTGATTCCACCAGTGCACACTCTAGAAAGCATGATCTCAGTCCTTATTCAGCTGCTTATAAAACCAATTATAACCTGAGCAGCTTTTTAAAAAGTCACTAGTTCCACAGAAAATTCAAAGTTGAAAACTTTTTTATTAGATGAATTCCCTTATTCTTCAGGACAAAAGCTGTCCCACCAGCTGTGGGTGTTTCAACACAGCAGAAGCTACAAGAGCTCTGGTTCACCAACACAAATATTTGTGTTACACATGCAACTCTACTGCTTGCTTTTAGCATTAGCAAATGTACTATGTTCAGCTGAAAGCCCCCGTATTTTTTTACTTAGGACTATCTTAAACATTTGCATAAATGGAGAGATTGTTGTGGACACTTTTTATACAAAGCTGTGGGAAAATTGTTTTGAGTCACACTTCCCCGTATCAGAGAATGTCTTAACAATCTTAAAGAAAAAAAATTTAAAAGGTAAAAATAAGTGCTCACTTTGAAGCTTTCTGTCAAAAAAAGTTCCAAGAGCTTTTGGAAAGCTCAACACAAGTTTTAGGACTACATGAAGTAGGTAACCTGCTTCTGAGTAAATAAATTTGGGTGTTAAACAGGGGGAGAACATTTTTGGAAGCATGCCTTGATGTCACCATTGAGGAATGTTGTAATGTCCACTGTTTCCACAGGGTAAGATGCATCCCTATTCCTCTACAGGAGAGGGTGAAGTAGCTGCAATATCCCAGGAACTTTGGCAGTAGTGGCATCTCCACATGGTGAGCTCCAGTCCCTTAATTGTCTTAGTGGCCCTTCACTGGACTCTATCCCGTAGCTCTGTCTGTTGTCTTGGAGAGCCAAGAACTGGACACAATATTCCAGATGTGGCCTAACCAATGCTAAAAAGCACTCACCTAAATGGAAATCATCATCCAGGGCAGGCAGTACAAAGTTGCAACACCCCAGATCAGCCCATTTCACTCATCAGTATTTTGTTAGATGCTTCCTCCAATCTGCACTTTACTGCTTTTGATTTGCCACTTGATCTAATTGCTCAAGTTCTGTTGCTTATCCTTTACCAGATTCTTCCTCTAGTTACTCATCCAACTCATCAACTAACATTCTACTGACTTAATCCTCTAGCACCTCAACCCATTTTCTAATCCTTCATCAGGGTCATCCGACAACTGATGATCCCTCAATAACAAGCTACAGAAAGGTAATTACAATCAGAGTTGAATTAGCTCCTGCAAGCTGCCAGCAAGGATAAAAAATTATCTTTGACAATCTTATAACATCTTCACACATTGTTACAGAAGTTAAACAATATCAAGGCACTAAATAGGAAGAGAGCTTTGGTTTTCAAGTACACTTCTTGCAGTTTTCAATATGAGACTACTGAACACAAGATCTGTTCCACTTTCTAGGTCAGCATTTTATGCAGTGGAACATACACAGTGATTTCATAAGAACTGCAACATCTCTGAAAAGGCTTTCAATACACTACAGTAAGCAACATCACAAGCCAAAGGACCATCAGCACTATGGTAATGAGATCACTTTGACAATTTTATCACACTGTTTCCTTTAGCTAAATGAAACATCAATGCTTCAAGAACTATTTAAGCTATCTGAGCCTTAAGGGGCTCTATCTCCCAAGCAAACCTGTGACATGAATTTGGGAGAGTATCATCTACATTACATTTGCAGCTGTTCTTGTTTTGATACAAGAAAATCATTCCTGCAACCATCCAAGTTCAAGCTGAGCACTATGGTGTAATAGTTAATCTGTCCAGTTCAGAATCTCTCTAAGCTACATTAAATATTTACACATAAAAAGAGATCAAAGTCAACAAATTAAGTTCACCCAGTCAAATTCTCTACAGGGAATTTCATCACTTTCTCTGTTGAATGTTAGCTCCTTCTAACCTAGAGACACAACAGCCATAATATTATGGCTTTTTATACCAGGACTTCCAGCAAAACATGTCTGGTTTGTACTATCAAACCAAGAATAAACAGGTAGGAAACAAACATTTTAAATCTAATACAAAATACTTATTGTTTACCTGTAGTTCTCAAAGCTATTTCTAATTAAGTTGAATTAGCTATACTTGCTCTGCAAGAGTAAAGTTTTAGTCCACTTTAGATAAACATAACTAAATCAGGCGGACTACTTACCAAAGAAGTCAAATGAAAAGGGGTCCCTTCCACCAAAAAACTCCCTGAACACATCTTGTGGGTTACGGAATGTAAATCCACATTCAAATGGACTACCATGAAGATTTTCACCTGCAAAAAGATTTTAAACTGCAGTTACCCTCACACATTCTTACTAACAAGAAAGTTCAGGCCTGTATGGCATTTGAATCATTTAAAGATATGAACCCATATTTAAAATTTCTCTTTCCCTTTCAGCTATACAGTCCACACAATACTTCTCATCACTAATTGCCCTGTCTTGGTTTACAGATATCAGAAACACCTTTTACTACAACAAGAAAAACTGCAAAAACAATTGTCATTTCAGTTTTCACAAGGTTACATTTTAGGCCTTAGTACAGGCATTTCCAGAGTCCTGTCTTAAAAAGAAAGCTGCAGAAAATGGCTTTCCACCAGAACAAAGCAAAGAACTGGCAGTTGTCAACATACCTCCGCCTCCATTTATTAAGCCTTCTTTTCCATATCTGTCATAGAGCTCACGTTTTCTAGCTACAAGGAGAAGTTGCAGATGTCAGTAAATAGGCACACTGAATTTGGGAAAGAAAAAAAGAAACCCCAACA
The DNA here is from genome assembly GCA_025447955.1 of Psilopsiagon aurifrons. Classification (NCBI taxonomy): domain Eukaryota; kingdom Metazoa; phylum Chordata; class Aves; order Psittaciformes; family Psittacidae; genus Psilopsiagon; species Psilopsiagon aurifrons. The sequence continues at coordinate 24,440 of JAOEHY010046341.1, forward strand.
ACAAAACCCAACAAGAAAACAACAGAAATATGTAACTGGAATTCTCAGCTATACATTTCGCAAAGGGAGTTTATCTGAGACAGCCCTGTCATGTATCTGGGCAAACATTTTTACTGAGAATTGCTAAAGCAATTTAGTCTCACAAAGAACAGATATTAAACCTTAGGACTTACTACCATTTAACTGCAGAAGGTCTGCTCCTGCTGTATCAGAAAAAAACAAAATCAGGTATAAGGACAAACTTCACAAGGAAGCTTGCCTTCAAAAAAGAACACTGCAGGCTTCATCTTTACACAGGTTCTGTAGCTTTAGGTTGTAAGGGACCTCTGGAATTCAACATTTTCCTCCAAACAAGTGAAATCTCAAAGCTTGCCAAAAACTTGCCTGGCTAAAGCCCTGATCTCCTCAATCTCCAAGAAAAAAAATTCTACAGTCCCAGGGCTCAAGCATTCTCATTGTTAGCACTGTCTTCCTTCTACCCAACTGAAACTTCCCTGTTACAAGCCTTGACTACTGTCTCTTTTCTTCCTGTTGCACATGATCAAGCCCATTGTAACAGAGCTATCAGAATGAAGGACAGTGTTTGTATGCATGGTTGCAAAAGCCCTCAAATTAATTATAACCACTTCTAGTTTAATAAAGGAGAATGAAACGATGTGAAAAAAACGCCATGGAAGGATGTGACTTAAACTGCTCACTTTCTATCATTTCTGAAGGCATGGAATGCTTTGCTCTTAATTTCACTCAGACGAGCCTCCCAGTATCCATGAAAAAGGGGAAAAAATAAATTCAACGTTACTACAGAAGATAAGACTGCTCTGTTGTTTCTGGAAGGGAACCTGAAGAGCTTACTGAAGCAGACACGCAGTTATTTTGCTTGTACTGGTGTAGAAGCGGCCAAAAAATAGTAGGGGCATCTGATTTCAGACTCCTATTCCTCCTGGAAACTCCTTAGTGAAAGATGCTTTTGAAATTTAAATAGCATCATTGAAAGAACATACAGTTACCTGAAACAGTTGCTGAAAATTAAAATACTCCTGACTAAAAGGAATTAAAATTTTATATACTGCTCATCATCTTCAAATAATGGAAACTTGCAATAGGATCCCCCCCACCCCCCACAGGAAAACTTGGTACATTACCTGTATTGCCTTTCTAGAAAGGCAGTTTTAAAGAGAGGATGTTACCCTACCCAACCAGTGTAAAAAAAGACCAAAGCAGTAAAGCAGACAAACTGACAGAAGGAACAGGAAACAGCAGACAATCTGAGGGCTCACAAAGCCTTAAGTTCATCTTGAAAAATGTAACGTTCTTGAAACCACAAGGGAAGTGTGTTCTATGATGGCCCAATTTCAGTATTCTTTGCTTATGTAACCCCTTACAGAACTATTCTTCTGCCAGAAGTTTGTATTCATTCAAGCCTGTAATAGCATCAGAAATTTCATTAAGCCTGCAGAACAGTTGACTGCCTCTCAACCACAGGGCTCAGGATTCAGATATCCCTGCTGCACAAATGATTGTCACAACACCAGTAACTTAGGATTTGGTCTAGATCCAAAACCAGGCAGCCTATTTAGAAGATGTTTTAAAATTCTAGCAGTGTAGTCTTTCCAAAGAGCTTTAAGATCTGTAAACCAACCAGATCAGTGTCCTATTTTTATCTTGCTCAAAATAAAAAAATCACATAAGAAGGTTAAATTACTCTAGATGACAAAGATAAAATAAATTGGCAAATTAAATTCTCTTTCTCCGATGTCAATTACGTATCAAAAACAACCCAAAAAAGTGGGTGTACAGCTTGATGAACAAGGCCAAATTCTGAAAGATTATCTAGATGCTGTTAGTGCTTTAAATATAGTTTCCCTTGCTCACTGGTCTCAGGTGAAATCAAGGACACTTCAGAAATAGCATAGACAGCTGCAGTTAATTACAAGGGAAAAATAATCAAAATAGCTAAATCACTTTGTTATGATTCAGGCTGCTTTTGCCAGAACATCAGCACAAGCTAACGATGCTTTCCAAGCAAGAAGACAGGGGTGAACCATAAGCTGAATTCCTCTGCCGCATAGGTGAAACTAAACAACTTTTTCTGATCAGTGCAAAATTAATACTCTCCTCAGTACCACTGATGACTGAATTCATGGAATTCACCCAAAAGTAATCCACATTTTCAGCAATGTTTACAGTATGCTTGGGCCTTGTCAAGCCTAGTTTACCGTGCCAAGAAACAGAGGCAGCAGACACAGTAGCAGATACTTCAGAGCTTGTCTAGCCTGAGTTTTATTGGATATACACCGTAATTCCCCTGTACTGATGGTAAAACTGGCCTCACCTCCCAAGATGAAAATGTGACTTGGTATTCAGACAGACCTTCAGAAATTTCTGAAGAGGGCCTGGCAAACAAGACCTCGATTTCCGGAAGGAAACTGATCTGGTTACTCACCTACAGAGATCCTAAAATTTTTGTTTTGAAATTGCTGCTTATTCTATCTTACCTGCAAGCTTCTTTATCTCTCCTTTCGAAAGGGAAGTAGTTGAGGTGGACAGTAAACCAAAGTTACAATATTCCCCCTAAAGCATCATACCTCAGCACTTTCGGTCTGTTAACCAGACTAGAGGCAGGCTAGAGCCCTTTTAAAATACTTACCATCTGACAAAACTTCATAGGCCTCCGCTACTTGTTTAAATTGCCTTTCTGCCTCTTCTTTATTGTCTGGATTTTTGTCAGGGTGCCATTTTAGTGCCAATTTACGGTACCTAAATGGAAGGAAAATAAACAGTATTTTACTCTGAAATGAAGGAATATACTTTACAGATGAACACAAAATGCTTCAAACAAGCTGTGAGGCATTAAAACATGTAGAAATTCCCCAGCACTTTGTACCTTGCATCTAAACCAGTACCAGCAGTTTATACAGGTACCCCAAGAACCATCTAGTCAGATTTAACTTAAAAAAAAAAAAAAACCAAAGAAAAAAGTGGGTTTGGAGTTCTTCAGTTGTTTTGAGAATATTCCTGTGTGTTTCTGATCAATATCTGACAGGTCAGAGGAAAAGACAGCTTAACATTTCAGCTATGGGCTCCTCCTCAGAGCTTCGTATTTATTTAATACCACAGTCAACCATGGGAAGCATTAAGTACATTATTCTGGCACAGAGAAACACAGTAATGCTCCAGGAGTACTCTGATACCAAACTTTGGCAGCAGCCTAACATCAGTCATTTCTTTGACTGTGACATCTGCACACAATTTCTATCCTCAAATGAAATATTTTAAACAGAGTGCCCAACATAGAGCAGCAAAGCTAACCTTGCACTTAAGTCAGAGTCATGCAACAACACAGCTTGAACATTTGAGCTGGCAAAACAGCATGTGCAGCAATTTGCAAAATAAAAACAGAGGAAAGAAAAAACCCACATAAATCAAGCTTCCATGCATTAATTTGGTTAATTAAGTTCAGAAGCCTAGGAGAAGGCAAAACTGAAACACAGTACTTTCAGGTCTCTTGAAACTGCAATTTACTGTCAAACAGTTTTAGTATACTAGAACCGAGAACTACAGAAATGAGTTCTTCCCGGCTGTTTGTTGAAAAGTAAATGGTATCTTCTGAAAATGTTAGACACATCCACCTTAAAACACTATATAAACAGTATATCTAAACAAAGTATGCAATTCCTTTGAACTCTCCTAATTTAATATGTGGGAGGGAGGTGAGGAAGGGAATACTTACAGACATTTAGCCTTTCAAAATCGAAGTAGAGCAACCAGACCTCACATTAACAAAGAGCAACATGCCAAGTATTTGCTAATAACTTTGTAAATGCATCTGTGCAAATGGAGGAGAGGACTAGTTACTGCAATCCAGCCAAACAAGGGGCTTGACACTGCCTGTACCAGATCAAAGTTTGGAAACATGCTTTTACAGAAGTGCATTTAACAGTGATAAAAATCCAGCAACTGACAGCATTCTCACTTAGGCAGTACTCAAGTTTCTTTTCCCAATTTCACAAAAGCAAGCAAATGCTTTTTCTTCAGAACACTGAGTATTTCTCTGTTAGCAAAGCTATCACCTCAGATGAGTAACACTCACATCCTTGTATTAACCTCAAAGTGAGAATCTAGAAACAATGTCGTTATATTTGTTCCTTAAAAATACACCAAAACATCAATTAAATATATGCCAGTTACACTTACGCTTTTTTAATATCTTCTGCTGAGGCATGCTTTTGCACTCCCAGAACTTCATAATAATCCACCATGTTTCAGTAGTAGCCTTCTCAACAACAGCTGAGCCTTTCAAGTCCTGTAACAACAAGAATTTGTAAATTAAGCTTGTCCAGTAATGCTACCTCATAGAAGTCAGGTAGGAGTGTAGTAGCTTTCAGTAGCAAACCGAACCTGAGAGCTGCCAGCTTTTAGAAATTCAAATGTTCCAAAGTCCAAAAAATAAAGACATTTGTGATACTGTTGTTCTGATTTTTATGTTACTCAATCCCCCTAAATCACAGTGCAGAGACACACCAGTAAACAGTAGGCTCCTGAAGAAGACAAAGTACAGTGTGTCACCATCTTGATATATACATTAATAACAATGAAGAAACCATGTACCATTTACACCTTGTCTTCTCTGACACCTGTCATATCTTAAGCACATAAGAATAAACAAAGGACCACATCTTTCACATCTACTCTTCAGAATATTACTTCCACTGAGACGCTTCCTTCAAAAACACAATGTACATGCAGGTCTTAGACATCAAAAATTCCACCTACAGATTCTAATAAGCCATTCTTGTACTCAAACATTGACTGAAAATTTGCATAGTGTCAAAGCTACTGAATTCCAATTACTTTCTTTATGATTACCAACATAAAGCACATAGTCAGGAAAGACTGCTCAAACTACAAGGTTATCCAACCGAGGAACAGAAGCACCTTGTGCTTAAGAGAACAAAGTTTTCACATGAGTCCTAAGAAACCTACAAGCTAAAAGAAAAAGCATTTGCCCTACTCAAATACTGACTGTTTCTTGTCAATGTCAAGAGTTAAAGACCAGCTACGCTAACCATTACTCCAACTAAAGGACCACAAAGACAGAAGAATCTTTCTAAAAACATCAAGAACATTTCATGTCTCCATGCAAAGGCTTCTTCTTCCCACCACCACAACAAGTCCCCATTCTGGCCAAACTTCCAACCACCTTTCCATCCTACCACTGCTGCTGTTTCAAGTGTTTTTGAACAAGGCAACACTGACTTTTACAATGAGTTAGCTCACTGCCAGTAAAGTTTCACAAATACAAGCCAATATAACAATACAGTAATGAATTAGTCACATTTTCTTAATCTGTGCATCAAGAGCAGAAATTCATCTGAATCACTCCTTCCCAAGTAATTCAAAGTTTTTCATTTCAGCCCAGGCAAAGTATCATTTTCATTGTCTCACACAAGTGCTGAAAGAATCGAGCATGATACAGCCCAGTAAAATATTCTGAAATTAACTTACTGTACTAGCATTACATGTATCTTTCAACATCCTGGCATATAGACATTAAAGAGAGACTTCCATTTAAAATAAATTGGTACATCTTCAAAATTCATTGCTGTTCCAAGTTAAAGATTAATGAGCTTTATTTAGGGATGCGGTTACACACATATTTCCTCAAATGGCAAAACCAGTTTAAGAAATACCCTGCCATGTTACCTTCCCCCTCCAGACTACTAAAGATGCATATGTAGGGAAAAGCTATGTGCATTTAGAACTTGAGTGGTTTTGGCAATCTAGTTAACCATACTGTCCCACAAGCACTTACAAAATTAAAGTGTAGCAGGTAAACAGACCTCTAATTACTTTGCCCTTTGAAGAAACCTCACTGAAAAAAACTGTAAGGGTATAGTAATTTTGTGACCAACACCAAGGGAAGTTAGGAGACATATACATTAAAACTAATGCAAATACTAGCACAGTAATGGCAGGGTTCAATATGTAAACAAGGAGATTACCAACAATACAACAGAATATTTGCCAGCAGCTAGCCTTACTAGTTTTGCTGTTTGCCAAGCATAGATTAGAAGAGCTCAATGAACATACAGGTGAAGAGCAAGGTTAGCAAGAGTCAAATATGCTATCAAATCCTGTAGCAAATCCTTATGAGTAATAGCATATATAGAACATATAGTTTACAGAAAGAAATCAGGAGGGGGAAGGGGGAAAATCTAGTATAAGTAAGGCTTAAAGTCAGAGGCCACAACCCCTCCTAACAACAGGTACTTGCCTAAAACCAGTGAGCTAACAGCAGGAAGCCACAACACATAAAAGCACACACAATACCACTAAGCGTTTTTCCTATATTCACCTTTTTTTCTTGCCTTAGCAAGTCAATTTAGGCCAATACCTTGAAGGGAAAATTCAACAACCCTCAAGATCCCAGTTATAACAAGCAGGTAGGAAAGGCAGCTTAGATGTAAAAAACAAATCACATCTTTTCCTGGAGAACTTTGTGCACACTGGCAGTCATGCTGATTTTAACATATACTTCTTTAAACACTTTAGCTGACTATTTAAAAACAGTGCTGCAACATTGCATGTTCTGACTGAAAAAATGTACTTATGTATCCCAAATGATGCAAGTCTGAAGCTGGGACCAAAAATGAGGCAATGTGAGCAGTTCTTAACAGATTACTCTGACCCTAAAAAGCAATTCATCAAGGACAGAGGAATTATTTCAAAGAAGTATCTGGGAGTTGCGTATACTTGTGTGTGTTACTGTTAACCTTTTACTTACCACTAACAGAAAGCCTGGAATTAAGACATGCCAGCACCTCCCCAAAGAAAACAAATTGTTTATATTCTCCTCTTAAACATTTGGGTGACAGGATGAGTTCATCTCTGACCAATCATTATCTCTATCTGCCAATTATCATAAAGCATAAATAGCACTGTTACGATTTTAGGCATCAGAGGAACTTTTTTATTGTGTGCAAAAATATCTTAGCAATATTTAAATGAAGAAAGTTTTCTGCATTTTCTGTGCGTTTTTTTTTCTCCACTAAAATCAGTAGTTCTAAGGCTAATAGGAGTCTACACAGTGAAAATGCCTAGATGTTTCAAAGAAGCAAACTATATACCTCCCTGCAAAATGAAAAGCAAAAAAATCCTTAACTGTCCTAAACAAAACGGCATGACAAAAATCTTCCAACATCAAATCTGACAAATAACTAGTCTCCAAAAACACAAGCAAGGCTCATTAAGGGGTTATTTTTGCAAAGCCAGAGGAAGCCAGCCCACATTAGGTAATTTCCCACCTGCAATCACAGAAAAATCTTCAAAGTCCAAGAAAAAAAAAAAATGCATCAGATAAAAGAATTTGTTTTCACGGCCTTCTTGTTTGCTTGCAAAAATCCAGTTATGTGTGTTCATAACTGTACTATGCTTACAGGATGATACCAGCTACTCTAACTTCTCCCCTGGAGCATGAACAAATCAAATATTCAACTGTTTATGTGAACCAAAAGCCCCCATAGCTTACAGATTTCTCAGCCCTCACAGGGTAAGTCAGCTTTGCTCTGGCCTACCAAGCAGAAGCCCTGACTGCTCACACCTACTCAAGGTAGCTATGAGGCGTACACAACCAGGCTTGAGACCTGCTTCTTAGGCACAACACATAGCTAGATCAGCTTAGTTACCTTGAAAATTGGCTCATAACTCTTTACAACAAAGTCCACAGCTACATAAAAGGCATGAGAAGAATTACAGAAGACAGCTTAGAGAGCTATAAACTTTTATAAGATCACATGACAAAGAATAGAGAAAGTAATCAGATGCACAATCAGCAGATATGACAAAGCAGCACCCGAAAGGGAAGAAGGTATCCAAACAAGAAATTCTTAAATCAGTCAGGAGGGAATTCAGACAGCAATCTCTGCAGTCAGCCTAGTCAGAAAAAGTTATCTATTTCTGGCCATGAAGCAACGGAGCAGCACAGAGAGTTCTGCAAGATGCCAGAATAGCTCCAGCTCAGTGACTAGAAGCAGCCACCTAGGCAGAGAGAGAAGGAGTTCCAAATTCCTGAATCATGCCATTCACAGAAGCAGCCAGTCACCAACATCCTGTGCAAGCTGCATAGCAGTCCAATTCCTAGTACCTGCCCCGCTTTCTATGAACGTACCAAAAGGATTGCATCCTGCTGGCAAGACAGCAAGAGTAAATACCCTGTTCTGAATCCCAGTTCAGCCTGAGCTTGCATCTGACCTACTCAACAACAACTGAGCTATTTAAGAGACTTCTATCGCATGTTAATAGATGATGCACACACTCAATCTGTCAGAACTGCAAACTATGAGTAAAAAAACCTATGATTCCAAGAGTTTTATTAGAAAGCAGTGGGTCAGCTAGACCTGTTGAAATTTTACACTCCTTCGAAGTAGAAACAAGACTACAGTACCATTAATACTGCTGTGGATCCAGAGCCATCCAAAGAACACCAAGCAACACACACACAGCCTTTCAAAGTTTTCTGGTACTTCTTAATTTGATTTTTATATAGGACACCTTTAAGACATCTTTAATAAGTTTACTATTATTCACAGTCCAGCAAATTCAGACATATACAAATATTTTCAGTCTTCAAGTAACAAATTTGATCTGAAGTCCAGTCACTTCAGTTGTCCACAAGCTACATACTTGAAATACAACCCATGAATTGTAATTACCTGCCTCTATCTCTCAAAGCTACCCATTTAAAAAAGGGTAAATAAAGATCAACCATAATGCACTAAATATTTATCAAGGCTTCCAAGACTCAACTGTACCAGTAGCTCAAGGAGCTCTCACTAGCTTGTAGTGGTCACTGGCTTTAACACAGACACTGGTTACAGAAACCACCTTCTGGTGTCATCCCACACCCTTAACGATAAAAAAAGGGTATATCTCATGCCACAACTCTTCAGAGCAGAACACTGTTCAGGCAACAATCAAAGACATTTTATCTAATACAGCTCAGACACACAGGAAGCTATACAAATCCCAAAACCATGGCCAGCTCCCAAACAAAATGAAGAGATCTTTGTCAGTTCTAGCAATAGCATCTGGATGTGCCACCCATAACTGAGTGAGGCCATAAGCAGCACTGCGCTAGCACTATGCAAGTGCTAACAGAAAAATGCCCACACCACATACTAGAAAACTCTGAAAAGTGCAATACAATGAGAAAACTCATGTAAAGTTTGCAATGAATTAATCTGACAAACACATTTAAACAATGCACAAACATTAATTTTTACTTCCCCTGATATAGGTACAATGTGGTACAAACTACAGTATACTAAAAGCTTCAGTCCTTTGAACTTCTACTTACCCAAGAAGCCAAGAAAAGCTGCCAGTTTAACTTCACAGGTTCCTTAAATTTATTGTTTCACAGAAAAATGTAAATTTACCATATAATTAAACTTAATAAAATATACTGAAAGAGCAATGTTTATACTCATTACATTAATACTACTACAGAATTCCTGTGAGATGACTGAAATAAAATGAGCATTCAAAAAAGCTTAACTTAGAAACAGGATGTTTGCTGTAAGCACGAGACTATGTCAAAAAACAGGGTCGATTTGAATACTGTGATTATTATACAAAATGATGCAGTTTATGCTGGGGAAAAGGCAGCTAAGCTGACTGCTTTACCTTGTAGTTCAAGTCCCATTTAATAAAGGCAACCACCATCACATACAGCCAACAAAAAAAAAAAAAAAAAACAAACAAACAAACAAAAAAAGCCAAACAACAAAAAAGCCACCTGCACCCTTGTGCACCTCAAGGTTCACACCTCACCCCTCAAGGCAAGAAGTTTCAAAGAACCTTCTCTATTCTTCTCCTTCCTGAGAGGAGTGAGGCAACCGCGGCAAGAACTACAGGACTTTATCTGTATTACTGCCTGGCACACAGAAAGCCTTCAAGAGCGCAAGAAGAAAGAATCCACTAAAAAGCTACTGATCTACCAAAAACGGAAAGAGAAGAAATCTAAATTCTTTGTCTGTCAAAGAAACGTAAGCAAGCTAACAAAAACCAGGAAAGAAGTGGATCACTGACAAGGCTACCCTCATGCTCTTGGCCAACACTCTGCTGCTTATCTAGCTGATCTATGAGCATGCCCTAAATCAAGGGGAACTTATTCAAAACCTCTCCTTAAAGCAAAGGGGCATTTTTCCAAAACACAACTCCTCAGGTGTCCAAATTTGGAATTGTGGCATACAAATATCTGAACACTAGCACTTTCCTAAAACTAACCATAAAAGGCTATTTTATACAAAGTAAAGATATTCCTAACTCATTTTTAAAAATGTATGAACTGCATTTGATCAAGTGATTAACAACAGCAAAATCCTCAACTGGCAAAGATGAGGCTAAAAAAGTTTCAGCCAAATAATAACATGCAACCAGATGATCGGTCAGGGAAAATAGTTTCAAGTTTCTACGCACACACCCTAACTATTTTTTGAAGACACAATAATTTTACTTAAGCCAACCAGCAAGAAGAAATGTTACGCTAAAGCAAACACCAATTTTTTTCAGAACCACGACAGGCTGTCAGATTCAGATGACATGTTAAGAACAGAAAGGAATTCCTTCTAATCAACAGAATTAACAACGATTCAACAAAAAGTGGCTGCAATGTAGCTATGAGTGGCTTCAGACTCATTATATAAGCTTTACAATCCTTACTAAATGGTGAGTTCTCACTAATACCTACAGGTTTTCAGCACTTATTTGAACAACTAGAAAACAAACGAAATCTACAACTAGTAACTGTAGGAGAAAAATTCATATGTATGAATTATTTCTCTCTTAACAGTTAAATGAACAGAAGCAAGATAATGCTTTCATTAAGTCTGAACTTAAAAATCTAACACCTGTTCAAAAGCAGTATTTCCTCAAAAGCAAAAAAAAAAATATAACTTAAGCCTAGTAATATAATCAACTACAGTTTAAATACAAAATCTACCTTGAAATAAACTGTTTTCATATAAAAGATACAAGAAGTTTTGACAAAGCTAAGTAATTTCTCACTAATCCTTACATTCCTTAAACAAACCAATACAAAGGAAAAGTTGTTGGTAGAAAATGTTTTCAGGACGCCACTGATGAGGTTCATCATAAGTACTATTAGAGAAATGGAGCACTTCCTACTTAGGGAGCAAAAAACTAAAACGTTAAACTTCATACAACTAAGTTGAAAGTTAAGGCAATAAGTTCAAAATATCACTGCTTATATGGCAACAAACAGATGGTCTGCTCAAGTCTCCAGTTCCAGTGTACTGACCGACAGAGATACACTGTCCTCTGCAGCCAGCAGCGGAAGAGCAGAACGTGCTAACACGGGTGGCTGCACTCTACCACCAACCCAATGTGACACTGCAGTCAATTCCAGACTAGAGCTTCAGTGCCTCTGGACTTACAGAAAAACACAGTAATAACCTTCATGGCACATAACCTCAGCTCCCAGACCTAACTGCACCAAGCACAGACATACAGAGACAGGAGACCCAAAGTTTTATACTTCAAAAGAAAACCACGGCTATTTCTTTCCTCAGTACAGTCCAAATGCGATTAGGAACTCATGTATCATTGTCAGTGAGGTGGTGATTTAACATAAGTTGTCTCCTGTCTCCATGTACATTCCAAAACTTCTGGTGGGTGAAAGAAGGAATATGGTAGGTAGAGAGATTTATATGTCTATTAAAAAAATAGATAGCAAAACACATTATCTCTCCAACTAAAAATTCTGTGTTATATAGAAATGAAGCCTTGCATCCTTCGTCACAAAGTCCAGCCAAGATAAGTTAGTAGACTACATCAATCTAGGAAAGACAAAAGCAAATACCAGAGAGAAAAGCTGTTTTGGTAAGAATGTGCTGCAGTCAGAAAGCAGAAGTGTTAAAAAAGTCAAATCTGATGGAGAGTGAGGGGAACTTTGCAGTTTGCAGAGAGAGAAATTAACACTGCAGTTTAATATTGCCAGTAAAAATAGTAATTTACCCTCTCAAATATCTGGGATTATTTAAGAAAATTAAATTCGACATTAACTTCAATTTCAAACAGTCTCTTGTTCTGCACTGAAAAAGCAGCACAAGAGCCAAAAGGGGAAAACAGCTTCAGTATTGTGCTCTAGTTCTCATTCTGGTTGTCTAAAATAAAAACACAGAAAAAAGTAACCATGGGCAAGATCTGTAAAAACATTTACTCAAGAATGTCCAAACAAAACTTCCCTGACAACACAATCCAGTGAACTAGATGGTACTTCAACTATTGGGCTCTTCAGCATCAGCTGAACGTAAAATCCCTCCTAAGTGGAGTACAAAGATCTCCAAAAAGAAACAAAAATTAAAGTGAGAAAGCAGCAGTTAAGTGCAACCTCAGAGGACCAGAAAGACAAGAGCACAGTTTCATTCCAGCTGCTCCCTCTATGTCAACACCTTGTTCTTATCACTTCCGGACACTTTATATCCTAAAAACTCAGCCCTTGGTCACTGATTGACTATTCAATGTCACAAGCTTCACCATTTGCACATCAGCACTGTTACAAATTTAGCTTCTATGATGTTATTGTCTAAATGAGAACCAAAAGAGCAGTTTGTTATTACCAGAACTCAAAACAAATTTGCCCAGTATCCTTAATGCCTGCATTAGAATGGCTCAAGCCTGCAGCACTGGTTTTCAGCTGCCCGCAATGAGCTCGGCCAGTAAAAACATAGCACAGCTTAAAGCATTGTTTCAAACAGGACCACCAGTCATAAATACCTTCAGTTCCCAACTCACCATCCTCTCAGAACCCCTGCGAATATTGACAACAGTGTTCCTTACCTGCCTGTGACAATGTTCAATTCAGCTCGGAACTTGGCAACAGTGAGTTCAAAACACCTGACCACTTCTGCCTTCACCCACAACAAACCTCACTACTGATCCCGCTCTGAGCGATAAACACAGAATATAATTTAACTAAACTGCTTCTATCAGAGGAAAAAGAGAAGCCGATTTAGTTTACAAATACGTCAAAATAATACACTGCGGGGAAAAAAAAAAAAAAAAAGAACAAAAAAGAAAAGAAAGGTAAAAGGCCTGTTCAACACGATCAAGAGCAAACGCCGAACTAAGGCGCTCCCTCGCCTTTCTGTAACTGAAACTACTGGAAGGAAAAGAAAACGAAATGCGGGTTTTATTCCCCCACCACGGACCTTCCCAGCTTATAGCAACCCGAAGACAAATCCGACCTGGGATCGCACGGCCCAGGGAGCCCGAACCGTATCTCCCCGCTCCACGTTACGGCCTGAACCCCAGGCAGCGGCGGCGCATGGGGGCGACTCGCTCGCTCGCTCCCTCCCCGCCCCCAAACGCCGGCGCTTCTCGCCGCCCCCCAGGCGCAAACCTCTCTCAGGCCGCCCTGGGTCCGTCGCCATACGGCTCCCAAGCGGCCGGGGACAAACCTCGGGGACACGCCTGCTCCCGCGGGGGACCCTTTGCCGCCAGCGCTCCAGAGTGCAGCATGGCGGCGGTGGCGCCAACCCAGGTCCCGGCCAAGCCGCGCCGGAGGCCCCGTTGCCACCAACACTGTTGCTAAGAACCGAGGCCTGGCCCAGAACGCAGCACTCCCCCCACCCCCGCTGCCCTTCCCCTCACACGGCCGGGCGAGCCGAAGCGCGCTCGGGGCAGCGCCGCCGCCCTTCACTCACCCGCGCGGTCCCTGCGGAGCGCCGCCGCCTCCCTCCCGCCAGCAGCGCCGGACAACGGCAACTGCGGCAGCTCCCCTCCGCCGCAAACAGGAAGCTGCGTCAGCGCGCAACGCCACTTCCGCGAGGCTGCTTCCGGAAGCTTCTCGAACGGCGCGCGCCGCTCCCCCGCCGCCGCGCGCGGGGAGACACCGCCCCCTGCCGGCGGACGGCGGCCCCACAGGGGGCGGGGGGAGTGGACGGTCAGTGCGGTGAGCGCTGCCCGCGGAGCTGCGGCGGAATCGGCGGGCGCAGAGGAGGCAGCGAGGGTGCTCCGGAGGCCGGAGCACCGCCCCTGTGAAGACAGGCTGAGAGAGATGGGCTTGTTCAGCCTGGAGAAGAGGAGGCTCCGCGGATCTTTAAGGTCCCTTCCTTCCCGAACTAGTCTATGCATAGGTGAGTTTGGCTGCTTAAAAGCCAAAGCGTCTTCCCCCATGTGTGTCTTTAATTTACTCTCAAAAATAGTAACCCTGGGCCACATTCAGCATTTTCTAGCTGGCACATGTACAGATGCTGTTTGAATACCTTTGAGCATCCTTTGGGATACTTTATTATGTGGTTTTCTTAGTTGTCATGGCTGAGAGCAAAGTATAAGCAACCAAGTTACTCTATTTTAAAAATTTGGACTTCATCCATGATTTAAATTTGGTGTAAAAATATGTTTCTCTTCCTTTATTTAAAAAGTTGTACGAGGCATTGATTTACTGATCACTGAGGTGAAACTAGAGTTTCCACACCTAAAATGTGTGCTCTGCAAATTGAAAGGCTACTCACCGTTTTGGAGGCGCTTATGTGAGAGCCGGATCAGCTCAAATGGGAAAAACGCAAGCTTGGAATAACAGGAAAACCTAATACAACTGAGCAAGACAAAGAGGTAGGACAACCCAAAGTACAGGCTTGGTGTTTTGATTTGATGCTAAGTAGCGGTCATGGAAACAAGTCTTTAAAATTAGATCCAAGAGACACTGAGCACCATTGTTAGTTTCTCATCAGCGAGTGGCTGTGAAGGCCAAGTTATTGATCCATTTGGGTAAGAATAAATAAAGGTGACTGGTGGGTTGACCTGGCTCTTCCTAAAAGGTATGGTTGCAAACCTAAGGAGACCCCTAGCCTGGCAGGTGCAAAGGCAAGCTGCAGTTAGCACTGTGTCATTAAGGACAGTATAGGTCTTACAGAAGGTCTTATAAAATTTTGATGTAATGCTTTAAACATTTATTGGTCTGGAAATAAAGAGTTCTCCCCTTTCATGAGTTACAACAGGTGATAACAAAGGATAAAAAGTCTTCACTCACCCTTCGAAAAACTTCACCTGCGGTACACAAGCTTGGAGTGGTATATGAGGCAGTTACCTTAATTCCTTACAGAGTAGATTTTATATTTATGGAATGATGGATGCTAACCATAAAATTTTCTATTTATCCACAGATGCAGAACGGTGACAAAGGAGTGTAATTCCATGTGGTAATTCCATGTGGAATTACAGGGTTGAAATTGAAACATTGTCTATATCAACACAACCAGGATCACAACTGCTGCTTTAACATAGTTGCTGTACGGGTGACAGCATGACATTCATTTGCCCATAGACTTTCTAATGCTGTTCTAACTCTAAACTGCCATGGCTGTCCATTAGCACCCTTCATATATAGGAATAAGGATTGGAAAGGCTGAGAGATCAATTTTGCGCTTGGAGAAAATAAGGTATGAGATGCTCAGCATAACCCAGCAGTGTCTGCTTGCAGCCCAGAAAGCCAACAACAGGAGCTGGGCTGCAGCAACAGGAGCATGGGCAGCAGGTCCAGGGAAGCAATACTACCCCCTGTTCTGCTCTTGTGAGACCCCAGTTGTAGTAGACTAAAACATCGACTGGTCTTGTTTCCTGGCTTCTGTTTGTTTTCTGATGGGAAGAATGCTGCTTGCTGGTAAGCAGGAAAGGAAATGCTGTTTTCATGCTGCTCTACCCAGTGCACTTGCTGCCTTTGCCCAGCAAGGCTACACTCCCACCACTGATCCCTTCAGATCTTCAGCAGGTCAGCTCAGCCTCTAGGACCTTCCAGGCTAATGTCATCTAATCTGTGTATGTCCAGGCAAAGTCTCTGCTTCTCCCAGATCACCCAAAGCTCAAAAGAGATACTGTGTCTATAATTACTTTGATTTTAGTAGTAGCACTCTGATAAAAAATGTTCATAACCATAACCAGGTACTGTTGAACTGTCCTTTTACCACTTTTTCTCTCCTTCAAGTCATATAGTTCAAGTACCAGAGGACAGGACAAACTAGTTCTCCAAGAATTAATTAGAATTCTCCTGACCCGTAGTTTGGTTTGTTATTTATGTTCAGTCATGCTCATTTCAGTGAATATCAATCAGAATATCTTTTAAACTTTAGCATTAATCATATTTAGATGTCTAACAAAGGTTTGCAAGTCCTTTAATGAGAACTGCTCATGTCAGTGTTTTCCAGGGAACAGGAGCTTGCAGTCAGTGTGTAAAAAATCAACACAGATGAACAAAGAACGGCATAAGGTGGAAGAGCCAAAACCACCTTCCTCCTCACCAGAGGTAATGTTTTGGGAAAGATTTTAGGCAAGACTCATAGGAAGAGGTAACGTAGGAAGAGCAAATGTTTAATTAGATCTACTTATAGGACTAATAAAAGAGAAAAGCTTTAAGATTCAGAAAGCCTTCAAAGGTATTTGCAAAGTATGAAGTAAAAGCATTCTATGTTTTTATGGCTAGCTGCTTGCAGCAGAAGTCTGTAATTCTGTGTCAGGGAGTATTAAGTGTGACATTGCTGGCAGGGGATCAACATTCCAGTAACAAAAGCTGGTAAAGTCTGGTGTGTCTTTTGAAGCTGGTATCAAAGATCCAGGCAGACCTGGGCTGGTATCCAAGTGCCCACTCACAAGTCAGAATAAACCCTGTTATTAGAGGCTCTTCATTGCTCAAGAATTTTCAGCCCTTACCTGGAAACATGACGGAAAGGTCTGGTTCACTTCAGCTGATACAAGGAAAGCAAGTGCCTGGAAAACATAGGGTTAAAACACTTTTAATTTAACTTAGATCTAAGATGGAGAATAAGGTTTGTGTTGTAAGTCTGCAGTGCGATAACAGAATTTAGTAGTCTTACTAATGAGTGAATCATTTCTTTTCATCCTTCTAATGAGTGAGTTCTTTCTTACCATCCTTCTAATTTCTCAGTTAGTTTGGAGACACTGACTCCCGAACATCTGCTAGCTTGGGATACTCCTTGCCTGTCCATCCTGTCCTGCTTGCAGTAAATTTTGTAAGAAGGTCACACTGCTCTAAATCTTTGCCAGCTCTCAGAAACTTGCAGATACGGCTGGTTTCAGCTAATTGGGATTAC
>JAOEHY010046347.1:0-19052 GCA_025447955.1 Psilopsiagon aurifrons
AAATGTGTAACTGTTAAAAAAAAAAAAAACAAAAAAAAAAAACAAAAAAAAAACACAAACAAAAAAATCTTTTTAGGATGAAGTTCCCGTTCTGTACATTCTGACTTAAAATGATTTTTTCTGTGACAGTTACAAACCCCAGAAACTAGTGATTTATAGTACAAAGGCTTCCCTGTAGCAGTAAGCTCAGCATCGCTATAATTAAACCTTCCTCGCATTGATTTACAGCCAGTCTTACTCCCTGGGGGGAGAGAGCTTACTCATCGGTGAAGATGACAGACCAGAGGAAGGTTTCAAGTTGGGAAACAGACGATTTCCAAACCTGATGTAGCCAAGACTGAAAGTATGATGCAGGTGATAAGGGGTGGGGCGGCGGGAGGAGGAGTTTAGGGACTAAGAACTCATTTTTAGCAGACAGCGAAGTTCTGGGTGAACTGAGGCGTGTGAAACTTTGCCACCTGCCGCGGCTTTGCAGAGCGGGTGCCCTGGGAGGAAGTCACGTCCGGCCAGTGGCCGCACGCAGAGCCCGTGCCGCAGGCTCCCGTGGCTCCAGGGAGTGGCTTCCGTGGCAGTGGCGCGTCCGGGGAGCAAGCTGACCGGAGTCGCGGCAGGGAGAGGGCGAAGCCTTCGGAGTGCCGGAGCCGCGGCAGGGACAGGGGAGAGGGTAGAGCCCCTCGGCGGCCCTGAGCCGCGGCAGCAAGAGCCTTTGGCTCTCACTTTTCATCCCTCCCCCGCCTCCAGCACACAGACGCACTCCAGCTCACCACGGCAGCCCACACCAGGCTCCACGCTCCCCAGCGATGGCTCCAGCCCAGCTTTAAATAGCTTCGAGCGGGTGCCGGCCCCTCTCCCCGGCCCCCGCCCCTGTCCCCGCCTACCCTCCCGAGTGGCCTCAAGGACCCGGCGGCGCGCCGGCCGCAGCCGCTCCCACAGCCGGCCGAGGGGCGGTGCGGAAGGAGCTGTCCAACTTTTCAGCACAGTTTCTCCGCCGCTGCTCAGAGAAAGCAGCGGCTGTCTCCCGGCCCGGCCCAACCCGGCCCAGCGGCACCATGGAGGCAGAACAGAGCAGCGGCAGCGGCTTGTCCGTTCAGCCCAGCAACAGCGACGGCGGCGGCAGTAGCGACGGCGACGGGGGTCTGAAAGCCCCCAAACATCTGTGGCGGCATGAGCAGCACTACCCTTCGCAGCTGCGGCAGCACCAGTTTCTCCAGCATCAGCAGACCCCCGGCCCGCCGCCGCCGCCCTCCTCGCGTGGCCGCTGCCTGGCCAGCGCTCGCGTCAGGCACCGCGGCTACTCCGACACGGAGCGGTACCTCTATTGCCGAGCCATGGACCGCGCCTCTTATGCCGTAGAGACCAGCCACCGGCCCGGCTTGAAGAAATCGCGGATGTCCTGGCCCTCCTCTTTCCAGGGCCTCAGACGGTAGGAGACGGCTTGGCCCACCGCTCCGGCCGTGTGCGTGCGGGGTGCCGCTCTCCCTCCCGCCATGGTTGCTCCTGGCCGCGGGGAGGGGAGTCGGTGTGGTCTCTGAGGTGAGGGCACAGCGGGACCCCCCTGTCCCACCGACTCCGCTCCCCTCGGAGGGCAGGAGAAGAAAGGGAGGGACTCCGTGCGGCCGCAGAGGCTCCGGAGAAGAGGTGGGGCTGGGCTGGGCTGCCGTGCTGGGGAGCCCGTGGTGGGAGGGTGCGGGGAGCGGGTAGCTCGTCTC
The DNA here is from genome assembly GCA_025447955.1 of Psilopsiagon aurifrons. Taxonomy (NCBI): domain Eukaryota; kingdom Metazoa; phylum Chordata; class Aves; order Psittaciformes; family Psittacidae; genus Psilopsiagon; species Psilopsiagon aurifrons. The sequence continues at coordinate 1,710 of JAOEHY010046347.1, forward strand.
CCCGCGGCCCCCGGGCGGTGCTCGCCGGGAGCAGGCGTGACTGCGGCTCGGGCGGCGGCACGTCGTCCCATACACGCCGGTCTGTAGGTGGAAAAGCGATCGCAAAACACGTGGGTGGGACCGGGGCCACGTCTGTGCCAGCGCGGAGCCGTGAGTGGGGTGGATAGTGCTGGGCTGCCGGCAGTGGGGGAACCGGGATCCGCTTCCCTCCCGGCTCCTCTTCCCGCCCGGCTCGTCTTCCCGTCGCCGCCCTGCTCCGCACCCCGGCCGCCTCTGCTCGCCGGAGCTGCACTTGCTGCCTGCGCTCCCCAGGAATCTCCAGTGCTGGTGCCGACTGCGAAGGACGCAATTCATGTGGTGTTTGCATGAAGTTAAAATAATGAGAGCTCTGGGAGGTGGGAAATAGTCTGGCAAATCCAGGGTTAGGGTCCTGCTAGTTTGAATGGCCCTAGATGAGAAAATAGGCTAATGGTTTCTTAGCCAGAGGGAGGAGTCCGTCATCAAGTAGTCTATTGTTCCCTGTTAAATGAGCTATAGATATATTTTGCAGTGTGTAGCTCACTAATGCCTATTTTGCCCTTGATGGCTACCACGGGCATCTGTTGTAAAATAAATTTTTCTGTCAAGATCAGCAGGATATTGTATTTGATTGATCAATTTATCATTCAGTCTTCTTTTTTAGAACCACTTCCCTTTAGTGGAAAGCCACACACTCGTATCTGAATATTAAGCAGACATTGTGAATAAAGGATTTGTGGAGAGAATGGTGGGCAGAAGGACAAGACTTAATACTCAGTTACTCTGTAGATTTTTGATTTACAGGATAATCAGATTTTTATGGCATGATATGCTCGATGAATAAATAATAGATTCCTTTCTGAAGGAAGATTGCTTTGTGTGTTTCTGTGGTACACGCTGTATTCCTTATTATGGAGCCTTGGCCATAAATCTGAGCAAGACATACTTGAATACACTATGGTAGTGTTTGCCTTATTTCTACCTAATGTTGGCTTCATTTCCACTTTGTATATAACTAGAGAAATAAAGAGAGGTCCAGCAATTCTGAATTAGAGCTACACTTTCAGATCTGTAATCTTTTAAAACTGGCTTTTAATATCTTTGGTTTTCACACAGCCATTCTGTTGCTACGCCTTTGAATCACTTCTGTGAACTCATGCTTGTCCGAAGTTAATGATGTTAAATTTTTCACTATGTAAGATTTGAATGAAAAAATCATATGCTTCAAAAATGAACAAATGTTCAATTTAATGCTCTTTTCAATACATTCTTATATCTTTCATAGGAAAAAAACTCTAGGTGTCTGGGGAGTATTATCTTTAATACTGAATGCATTTCTGTTTTCTGAATGCAAAGAAGTTTAATTTTTGTACATTATAATGGCTGGTTTGAATATATTCAGCCTTCTAAGTGATCAGCAATGGAGTGGATGACAAGTCAAGGTGGGAAGGGAAAGTACACTTGCTATTTTTTGTTAGGGTTTTGGGGCCATTTTAAAATTGTAAATTACAATTCTTATGTAGCAAGCTTAAATAGGAATTTAAAATTATCTATGAACAGTATTTTTACTTTTTTTTTTGTTTGTTTTTTTTTTCTTCTGTGTTGCATTCTTTTTATAAGTGCAACAATGTTTCGACAAGACATCCTGCTTTAAAATTGGGCAGGGGGTGTCAGTGCCTTTTATTTTCATTTTGTGAGATTTGTAATAATGGTTCAAATGTGCCTCCTTTTTAGAAGTACTAAAGCAAAGTGGAGTAAAGCAGCTCAATAAAACTGATCATTCCATGGCTTTCTTAGCAAAAGTAATTTCTCACAAGTAGTCATTCTGAATGAAACAAAAAGCTATAGTATGGACACACAAAGTGAATTTTAACAAATAATTACAAATTTGTAATTTTTACAAATATGTTCAAGAAATATCAGAAAAGGCTGGTCTTTCGAGGGCTTTCATTTCAAATTCTGGGTCAAATGATTTTTTTCCATGGAAACCAAAGCAAAGTGTCTTAAGATTCTAGTAAAACCAATAACCTGCAAAAAGAACTGATTACCTTTGAAAAAGACACCGGTCCCTTTTGAAGTATTGTTTTCCCTATTCATATTAAGACTATTTAGTATTTCTCCCTCATTTAATCTGGTCATTAGAAGAGCATTTCTTAATATATTCCATGGATTTAGTATGGTTTAGAGTGATAAGCTTGTCTTTCAGAAAACCCCATATTACACTGAATATGAGAGGGTGGGAAAAACTGTGTCTAGAACTGTACAGAATACACATCATGTGTTGGAGACAGAATTAGGTGAATGGCTCAAATGTGCAAAAATTATATCTGTAGTGTTTGTTTTTCCAGAGTTTGTTTTATTTTGCTCTGAAAATATCCTAATTCTTAAAACCTCAGTGAAAACCAGAAAGGAACACTTAAGAAGCCAAATATTAAACTTTGAAGTTTCTTCTATTTTACTTTCGGTAGAAAACTTAAAAATAGTAACAGTTATATTTTTCAAAAGAAAATAGAAGGGATTACATATGTTAAAATTTGAGTTAGAACAGTCTAGTACATCACTATGATCCAGACTGAAGAGACTGAACATTTAAAAGGCAAAATCAACCAGACAAAAATTCTAAACTGAATTAACTGAAAAAAAGGATGTGCTTGTAATTTGGAAGTATCGTTTGTAACCTTTGTGATGCTTTCTCTGGCTCCAGATGATCATCAATAACTTCATACACAACTTATTTACTACAGCATTACATCTTCTTCAAAAAATACAATGGCATTGCACAGAACAATGTATGAGAGTCATTGACTGATGTCTTTTTCTTAAAAGCCAAGATTATTTCTATGCTTAAAAGTGAGAAGGTGAGTGCTTTGAATTTATATTTGCAAGAGCTACACAAAAGCCAGACAAGTCAAGAAGATGGCTGGGACCAGCTGTGTTTTTTCTATATGCCTCTTTATTACTGTGTGGTCTTGAGCAAGTCAATTAGTCTCTCCCTGGCACTATTTTCTTCTGTGAAATAAATCCAGAAGTAGATCATTACGGAATAAAAGGTACTGCTATGTTATAATAAATGGTACTAGTGGAACTGGGAAATAAATACTTCAACTCATATAGTTTTCTAGTCAATAGTGCAAAAATATTTAGTCCAATAAATGGAGCTGATATTCTGGTTGTCTTCAAAAATTTCAGGTACCTCTATTTGCTTCTTACATAGCTATCATTATTGCATGGTCTGTATTCACAGTTTGGTTGTTTTTAAAAAAAACCTAAGCATTTTTGGAGGCCATTAGATACATGCCCGCTACATCATCTTGCCATATCAGCTTTCTATGTTCTGTTTTTCACTAATTTGGAAATTCAGATATTTCTGATTGGAAAAAATAAAGAAGAAGTACTATCAACCCTAATTCCACTAGTCATGTAATTTCCTAAGATGCTGTGTCCTTAAGGTAGATCATAAGCTCTTAGTCCTTAGGCTTTCTTTAATCAGGTTTCCCAGATGACATTTTTGTTACAATAGGTCTCCTTTAAATTTTATCTTAAGTGACTTACAGGTCTAGGTTTCATCATGAAACCAGTGTTTCATCTATAGTCATACATAAGCAACTGCACAAAGGTGAGTCAACTTTAAGCCTTTTGCAGTCCAATAATCCTGGTGTTTTTTCCCTAATGCTGTCTATTTGAAAATGCATTTGATAAGTGGCCATTAAATCTATTTATTGTCAAAAAAAGTTACTTCCTCTCCCTTTCCATTCCTTGTATGGGACTAGGTCTAACCAGGTAGTATCTGCTAGTGATGCTTACATATGGAGATTGCTCCAAAGTATCATTTTTTTTCTTGAAGTGTCAATCTTGTCCTTACACTACTTAATAAATGGTTAAGATACCAAAATAACATCCAAGATTGAATGTAGTGTAATTTTTCAGTGGCCCAGGGTCTTTATTCCCTGTTAGGAGAAGAACAGAATTTTCTGTGTTATTTTCTTGACTTTCTGAAGTCTGGGACACTACATGACACTGTGATATTTAGCTAGATAAGACCCTGGTTTCTGTAGCTGCAGATAGAGCACCTGGAAAAATAATGGTGCCTTTGCAAATCTTGCAAAATCTGTCTTATACTCCAATAAAATTCACCCTTCTCTGTTCCCATGCTTGGTTTGAAAAGCTGCTCATGATCTGTTGTGCCCTAGCTGCTTCCACACAAGCTAAGGAAAAGGAAGATGAGTGTTTTTTAACTTACAGGGCAATAGAAAATGCTTTCAGAATTTAGTAGCAGTCTCTCATTGAGAACTTTGTTGTTTACTTGTCTGGGAGTGTTTTATTGCTTTGTTTACTACTAAGTGGTACTGGCTTCCAAGATGTTACAATAATTGGCATATGCTAGCTCTCCCTCAAAGATACAAATATTTTTTACAGCTTAGTAAACACTGATGGATTAATGTTCTTTATGAATTGTCCATAAAGATAAATTAGAAATTCATCTTGTCAACCAGCAAAAATGCTGTTTTTTTCTGAGAACAAGTGTTCATTTTTTGGTAATATAGTGGATCACCATGATATCTGGATTAATTCCAAGCTACTCTGGTAATCTAGAGAAACTACATTTAAACTGCATATTTATAGGTGATACTAACATTTGGATGTGTACTTAAACACACATATGCAAAAAGAACCAAAACACATTCAGTTATAGAGAAGTAAGTCCAGCTGTTGAATTTAGACTTAGGCAGGTCAATTAGCAATGTAAGTGTATATTAACTATAAACAGACATGTTTCAGGAGACTAGAGAGCTAGTCTCCTGAAAAGCTGTGCTCAAGGGATCTGCAAGTTCACAAGAAAAAGTGTGTTTTCCACCCCCTATGATATGTTATAATAGAGGGATAAAAATTTTCTGTCAGTTTTTGAAACTGAGAAATTACTGGATGCACATCACTCAGTTATCGCCATAGGTTGTCACACCTACATTTTGGGATGTGGTAATGTTCACATGTTTGCAGCAGCTGACAAAAATATTTGATGAGATTGAGAGCAATTGGTATTTAAATTGCTTCCTATTTTGGACATGTTTATCATAATTTTCAATTATTAGTTTTAAACCAATTATTTTAGGTTAAACTCATCAACTTCTCTAATTTGTTTGCTTATTCTTTCTCCACTTTGAAAGTGAAGGAGCACCAAGTTTTCAAAGCAACAGTTTGGTTCTTGAGAAACACTTTCTATGGAGGTGAATAGAAGTGCTACTAGTAAGAAAGTATGGCAGTAAATGTAAGGAAGATAAATATTCTACCGAACTGTTCTACTCGGTTTTATATCAAATTTCAAAAAAACCTCAAATTTAAGACTGAGATGCCTTTTTGCAGATGCACTTGTGTGGGCGCTCTCTCTCAGACACTTGAGATAACATTAAATGAAACAATTGTAACTTCCCATTTAGTGATAGGATAGTGATATTAAGGACTGCTATATGTATATGCATGCTTCAGGAACCAATGTTAATTTCATTTCCCTCTGTCCACTTATAACCTTAGATTATCACCAACTCATGTTTCTCTATGCATGAATATTCTAGGGATTTTTAGGCATGATGTGCTTGGTTGTAAGAATAAAACCAGTTTACACTTAAGATAGTTGTTTTGATATATCTACATTGTTTACAGGGTTTCCCATAATTGGACAGAAAAACACTTCAGTGATATTTAATATTACAGAAATTTCACTAGACATCCATCTTATTTTTGTCAGTTAACAAGGAGCAGATACTGGATACCAAAAAAAAAAATTACCGAAGTGGTCACCTGAATTTCTCTTTTCCATTGGTGTGACCTAGAAAAATACAAGAGAAACTGATAATTTTAGCAAATAATAATGTGAGGACACTAAGAAAGAAAGATGTTGGATAATAAAGATAGAAATTGATTTGATCAAACAAAGCTTACCGTTGAGGCTTCGCTAAAATTGTCTGGCAAGTCTCACCATGTTTTGACTTTTGACTTTTTTTATTAGCTTCCATCAGTCTATCCCTACAGTGATTTGTTAACTTTCTTTAGGAACTAAACAAATTTACTCTCATGCATACTGACTAAAAACCAGTAACAGAAAAGGTAGTCACCTGGAAAATGTATATTTGAATAGGGTAGCCAACAGAGTAGCTTAGGTGTATGGCAGGAGATTGTTCTGAGCAAAGTAGTTTTTCTCCCACCACATACTGCCAGAAACTTCATGTGTCATCATGAAAATACAAATTACCTGGTTTCCCATATTGATCTCTTGAAGACTAGCAGAATTCCTAAGATTAAGGAGGATCTCATACTTACAGTGTATTTTTCTTCTGGAGGAGTTTTACAATATTTCAAAACCTACAAGTTACTTTCTGTGAAAGGCATAGTGCACCTTTAACATGCATATTTTAAAACTATCTTATTTTCTATTTATTGTCTTAGAACATAAGGGTGGGAGAGATCTGTTAGCAGAATCAGCTACATCTGTTTCATACCTTTGGTTTTCTTTCCTTTTTAGTTCATATTTTTAGAGTTCTAATCTAGCTTCTCCTTTCTTCTGCACTCTTTGCAGTTTTTATCCATACATTTCATTATATAGGAAGTCCAAAACTGGTCAAACCTTCCACTAAGGAAATACCAAGAGTGGAGAGTGCAGAAGAACATTTAAGTGTTTTGAAAGGTATGCTTCTGTTTATTATCCTAGTTTGATGATTGTCATTTTTCCAACAGCATGGCAATGTTGTAACATAATAGGCTTCTAATGCTTAGTAACCCCACATGCTTTTTAAACAGAACTGCTATAAAATTTTTAGCTTGTGGTTGTGCAGTTTCCCCCAGTAGTAGGTTCCTGCAAATCCTATGTTAATAAATGGAGATCAAGTACTTCCTTGAGCTCATGAAGCAAGGGAAATTACTATAACCAAACCACTTTTATAATGTAACTTGTGGTATAAGGTGTAGGGAAGCCCTGTTAAAATTTTTGACGCAACATTTAGTATTCTATAAAAGCTTTTGATTTGATAGTTCCATTAAAATAACAGGCAAACACTGGTGTTGTAGTAATAAAAGTGCTAGTGTAATATAAAATATTGGGTAGATTTTTTTTTTCCAGTGACAGAGACATACTCAAAGAAAACAAGGTAAGGAAGTAACTTAAAGTGCCTCTTTTCTTGGGATGAAGTACGCAGCAAATAATTAAATTATTCATTGTGAAATTCTTATGTCTTATTAAATAATGCAGGAGTACAGCAAAATCCACATGACTGGAAACAACAGATTAATCCTTACTTGGATCACACTCAGAACAAAACTATATCAGCAAAGTTTCTGTTGTAAACCTTTTCCATGCATTTGTCCAGAATGTATATTAAATCTTTTCTGATCTATTAAACTTTTTAATAGCTATAAGTATGGCTGAAAAATTAATAACTGAATTCGGGTATTTGATTCTACCTCTACTTAAAAGAACTTCCCTTTTATCGAAGTATGTCTGCATTTAGTAGGGGCAAAGTATCTTAAAATCTAATTCGGAACACAGCCAGAGAAAAAAAAAAACTTGGCTTGAGTTGGCAGTAACAAAAATGCTAACTAACAAAACAAGGAAATTAAGGCTGTACAAAAATGCAGAGAAATGAGCAGTGATACGGGTATACTTTCTGCCCTTCCAACCATATAAAATTTTTCACTGGTGCATAAGTAGGAAATTAGCTGAGGATATACATGTAAGTAAATTTCAGTTGATTTCAATTTACAGAACTTAATGACTTTGGTTCTTGTTTTTGTTACATGCACCTTTTGTTTAAGTTTATGCACCATTACTGTGCACCAAATAGTGAAAGAGAAACGCTTCTGCTTTAGACTCTGCCTTCCCTTCCAGCGGCAGTACGTAATTACCTAATTGAAGTCTGAACTTCACTGAGCTTTGTCTTCTTAGAGTTTGCAACAGGAGAGTGATAAGGCTGAGAGATCCCAGAGCATCGCTGTCTTTAAAAGCTTATTATTAGGAGAAATACTTATGTTACTACTGAAAAGTTCATTGTCTTAATACAAGCCTTATATTGCTCAAATTTAACTTCATTACTTGTTTGCCCTTCTCACCAGAAGAAACAACGCAGAGCTATGCAATATACAATTCAAATGGTCCTAACATTTTTCAACTGCGTAAGATAAGAATGTGAATGCTTTTATAGTGTTCTACTTTGTGACAGCAATGATTACAGTCATTAGCAATGTGGTATAATGGACTGAGCACGTTTTATATGTAGGATATAAAATTCTAATACCAATTCACCCCCATTCTTGGTAGATCTCAAATGTACTCAAATGTGAATTTCTGATTTTTGACGCTCCAGTTTTACTCTAACATGCAGTATTAAAAACAAAAACCAAAAACAAAAAAACCCAAACCAAAACAAATGAAAAAAAACAAACGACCCCAAACCCATTATTATTTTAGATGGAAAAAACCACCCACAATATCTCAAGATGAACTTCCTTGTGTTTCTGAGAATTAGAAGTATCACACAACTTGGCAAATGCCTGTGTCAAAACCCCTGGATTCTCTCATTTGTCAAAATAAGTTTAAAGTGCACAGCATCAATAAGGGTAGACCACCTTTATGCAGTTCCATTTTCAGCAGAAAAAAAACAAGGATGCCATGACATCCTGTGTCTTGTGTTGATTTCCTAAGAACAAAGGGTTCAGTAGAATGGAGCTAAATTCCTCAGTGTTTGATCTCCACTGTCATAGTCTCTTAACAATAAGGGGGAATATGTCCAGCTGTATCAACTCTTACCCCGTATGTGAAAATCCAGTAAGACTATCAAATATGTATGCGAATATGTATTCCTCAGCATGGAAAAAGATGTTTAAAGGCAGATAAGGTAGTGTTACTTTTCCGATTTAAAAGTCCTTACCCGATATACATGTAAAAATACACCATTTGAGCAGCCTTTAAAACAAACAAAACACAACTGAATGATCTTGACAGTTTGCAAGTGTTCAATCCTGCCTTTCTAGCTATTATTCTAGGTAATAATGATGATTAAATGGTTGTGTATTAAACATATACCAGTTTCCTTGCTTCAGTTCTGAGAAATAACTTTGTCCTGGGACTAAGCTATTTTAGTTTATGACATGGATCATATCAACATTAAGGATGTTAGCAGAGAGAAAAGAATATGTAACTTTCCCAATACTTAATTTCCCAGCTGGATCTTTGAGCTTTAATTTCACTTGTGGTTGTATCATTATACTTGGTGTCTCTTTTTCTCATTTATATATTATCAAATTAGATTCCTTAACATTGTTTCCCAAATTTTATTTTGTTATTTGTTTTAAAGAAGTTAATTTCATATTTATAATGCTGTTCTAAACTTAGAAAAAAAAAAGTTTTCTGAAAACTGTAGGTATAACTGAATTCTGAGTAACTGCTGAAGTCCGCATTAATAAAATTGAAGTGATAAAGTTCTTTGGGTTGAAGTGATAAAGTTCTTTGGGTGGATTTGGAAGGAACATGATCAAAACCAGAGAATTTAGTGTTGTGTTTTTGTCATAGAATCATAGAATTGTTTAGGTTGGAAAAAAACATTAAGATCATCAAGTCCAACTGTTAATTTGACACTGCCAAATCCACCGTTAAACTGTGTCCCTGAGTGCTACCTCTACACATCTTTTAAATACTCCCAGGTATGGTGACTCAACCACTTCCCTGGGCAGCCTGGTCAAGTGCTTGACAACAATTTTGGTGAAAAATAATTTCTTAATGTCCAGTCTAAACCTCCCCTGGCACAATGTGAGGCCATTTCCTCTTTTCCTGTGGATTATGCCTTGGGAGAGGAGAACCACACCCACATTGCTAGAACCTTCTTTCAATTTTAGGTAGTTATAGAGAGTGATAAGGTCTCTCATGAGTCTCATTTTCTGCAGACTAAACAACTCCAGTTCTCTCAGCCGTTTCTCATGAGACTTGGGCTCTAGGCCACCTGTGTTGCCTTTTTCTTGAGCAGCTCCAGCACCTCAATGTCTGTCTTGTAGTGCAGTGACCAAAACTAAACACAATATTTGATGTGTGGCCTCACCAGTACCAAGTACAGGGGGAAGATCATTTCCCTAGATTTCCCTAGTCCTACTGCCTACACTAATAGGCCATGATGATACAGGCCAGGATGCTTTCTGCCTACTTGGCTGCCTGGGGACATATTAATGTGAGTGTGCCCAGGTGTGTGTGAATATGAGCACCTGATTCGTGTTCAACTGGCTGTTGACCAACACCCTCAGGTCCTTTCCCTTCAGGTAGCTTTCCAGCCACTCTTCGCCAACCCAGTAGCATTGCATGTGGTTGTTGTGGCCCAAATGCAGGACACGACATGAATCCTTGTTGAAACTCATACCACTGATCCAGCCTGTCCAGGGTCCCTCTGCAGAGTCTTTCAACCCTCAAGCAGATCAATGCTCACACCCTCCTTGGTATCATCTGCAAACTTACTGAGGTGTTCAGTCAATCCCCTTGTCTAGACCATTGATAAAGATATTAAACAGAGCTGACACCAATTCTGAGCCCTGGGGAAAATAACTTGTGACCAGATGCTAACAGACACCACTACTCTTTGGGCTTGGCTGTCCAGACAGTTTTTTTCCCAGCAAAGAGTGCACAAGTCCAAGACACGAGCAGCCAATTTCTCCAGGTGTTAAAGGCTTTACTAAAGTCTAGATAGACAACATCCACAGCCTTTCCCTCATCCACTAAATAGGTCACCTTGTCATGGAAGGAGATTAGATTATTCAAGCAGGATCTAAACCCATGCTGACTGGGCTGTCCTGTATGTGCCACATGATGGCACATGACTCAGGATGGTCTGCTCCATAACCAAAGTCAGGCTGACAGGCCCATAGATCCCTGGATCCTCCTTCCAGGCCTTTTTATAGATGGACATCACATTTCTTAACCTCCATTCAGCTGTGACCTCCCTGTTTAGCCAGGACTGCTGATAAATGGTGGAAAGTGGCTTGATGAGCACTTCTACCAACTTGCCTAGTCCTCTTGTATGGATCCCGTCCAGTCTCGTAGACATGTGTATGTCTTAAGTGTCTAAGAGTAGCAAGCTGCTGACTACTTCCCCTTGGATTATGGGAGCTTCTTCCTGTTCCCTGTCTCTGTCTTCCATCTCAAGTAGCTGGAGAGCAACTGGTCTTACTATTAAAGACTGAAACAAAAAAGGCATTTTCAGCCATGTCCTCATCCACTGTAGCTATGTTTCCCTCCTGCATCCAATAAAGGGTGGAGATTCTCCTCAGTCCTTCTTCTGTTGCTAATGTATCTATAGAAACATTTTTTATTGTCTTTTTGTCAGTAACCAGATTAAATTCTAGCTGGGCTCTGGCCTTTTTAATTTTCTCTTTGCATAATCTCACAACAATCCTTGTAGTCCCCCTGAGCTGCCCTTTCTTTCAAAGATCATAAACTCTCCTTTGCTTTCTTGAGTTCCAGCCAGAGGAACTAGGAGAAACTATGCTTATCCTACATAAATCATGATTTAATTATGTTCATGTATTCAAATTGTGTAACTTATTTACTATATAGAACAACTATTATAATGAATACATAGCTAGTAAAAACTGTGCAATGTTGGTTTTCACTTAGTAAAAATGCTACATAGGTGGAAATTAAAAACATTTAACAACATTATTTTTACCTTTTATATTATTAGTTGTTAAGTTTTGAAACTAGCACAAGCTTTTCTCCTTTTTCCTGGGAAAAAATTCCTGATTTCTCATATGTATGGCATATTCTTGTGGATATTAAATAAATTTCATTTTATGTTAATACTATGTACCTGTTTATTCAAGATGATATAGAGCATTCTTTTATTGAGGTACAGTATTAAATTGTAAAAGCCAGAAAATTTCTATTACTTTCTAACTGACCCAGACACAAAGTGATTATTTTTATCCATTGTGTATGTTTGTCATTATTATCATGTAATCATTGCCTTGGTTTTGGAAGTGTTGAAGCCTCAGACAGAATGATAACTCATTCCAAAGATCGAACCATTCAGTAATAATTCAAAAGAGCCTAAATTTTAGTTACATGAAAGGAGGTCGCAGTGGCAAATAAAAGAGACAGGGCTAACATCAGCTTAACCCGGAGCTGAATTCCAAAGTGCCCTAAAATAACTTGCTTCCATATATGAAGCTTCTTACTCATTTAAAACTGCTGACACAAGTATCTCAGCTGCAGTACCTTGGAATATTGGATCACCACATAAAAAACATTGATTTAGCATTTACATAAGGCAGTGCAGTTGTAAATTTCCGAGTGGTGTTGCTGAAAAAGCGGCACCTTCTGAGTATGCTCATTCTCAGAAGTGAAGCTTATTTCCAAGTCACTCCATAAACACTGTACATGTACTGTACAGCTTTTAAATTATACGAACTTCCATTTCTCCTTCCACAGATTTTGCAAATGTTTCTGAATTTTATTTATTTTTGTGTGATCTGTCAGCATTTTGCCCTCTTGAGAATGAGCAGAAGGGCATAGAGGTGGGAGAAAGTCAGATAAAATCACCTTTTATTTCCATTACTTAGAAGGAATTTAATGGACCTTTGAGAAAACATTAACATAACACCAGTGAAATCTTCTTGTGCTACAAGTGGTGCAGATGCTAATTTTAAGTGGCTTTTATTGTAAAAGACTAATATTTTTTCTGCTTCCATTTTTTTCATCAGGAGATGTCAGCCCTTATTTTTGATGTGGAAAGATTATTTTATGTGAGGTGCTGACACTGGATATTACCTGTCATCTGAATAGGCCTAATGTATGACAGGATGTGTGGTTTGCAATTATATCTACAGTACTTGTTCCCATGCTGAAATTTGTGATTGGTCAGGCTTAATAACTTTTTCATGTTCATGTCGAATATTATCAATATTTTTGCAATATCAGAAGAAAGCAGTCACTCCAGTGGAATTTAAGAGACTTACGGCTTAATCTTGCAAATTACTTTCTAGTGGATTTCTCCCTTGCAATAAGAAAAGAACATTTTCAGCTTGTTTGAATATTTGACAAGTGTTAATTGAGGGTTGGTATGAGAGCTGATTTGGAAGTGGGAATTGTCATACAGGAAATAAGATATAAATAAGGTGGGGATAACTAATGATCAATCTTGTAGGTGAAAGGATGCTATAGAAAGGGGAAAAAGGCAGCAACGGAATACACCAAGGGAGATAGATATTTGAAGAAATTGATTAGATAATTTTCTTTGCGGCAGCATTTTGGATGAATAGTGAAGTTATAAAATACTAAGACCCTGGATGTTAGTGCTGTCTTTGCAGATGGATAGGAAAAGTTGCATCTAAAATCTGGAAAATGGGTTTTGCTTTTTAGTGAGTATTTAAAATTGCATAGAACGCTCCTAGAAAAGTATCAGTCACAAATGAAATATGAAAACAAGCCTTAAGGGATGTCTCCCAGCATGTCTGGATTGCGCCTATTGGTAACAGAAAAATGTAGCTCCAGATTTTGTCATACCATGTGCAGTATCTCAGTGAAACTCCATGTTCAGTTTCCAGGAAGGTCTGTTCTTTCAGCAGCATGTGGGTGATAGTTGTTCTCCACTATCTCACACAACTGTTTGAGAATGAGCCTCCTACATTAATACATTTTTTTACATTATGGCAAATCCGCTAATTATTTCATCAAAACCATGTCTTCTAGGCCATGGCTTCTTCTTGGCTAAAATTGATGTCCTAATAATCAGAGGAAATTAATGAACTGCACTTATCCAAGGGATACCTTGAGGTAATTTGTGAACTGTGATAAAAAGTTTTATTTCTGTGCTTCCTTTTATTTATTTTTTTTTTTTTTTTGGCTTTACACTCTTTCCTGCTCTCAGTGATATTTTCCCATTCTTTCTTAACAGAACATAGGTATAAAAATGACTAAAAAGCTTAGATCACCATACTTGAAAAAAGACAATTAAGTAGCCATTCACATCGATGTAATCTGATCCTACAGGTTATCTAAAGTATTTTGTATTATGATAATGTAACAAATTGAATGCAAATTGCAATGTGTCCAGTTTCAAATATTTTCTGACAAGATTGCAATGATGGATTTTGCTCTCTACACACAGTATTTTCGGTTTCCTATTTTAGGGAAAAAAAAAGTATTTGCCTGCTTTTTTTAAAAGTTACTCAATCTCACAAATTTTCTATGCATATCTGCTAGAATAAAAAAAAATCATAAGAGATTAAAAAATAGGGTGTATACATTAAAAGGAAGTAGGTTCTGCCTGAAACTGTAGGAACTTATAATTCAAAATCCACTTCAGGCAGTCAGATATGAAAATAAATAAATAAATAAATAAATAAATAAATAAATAAATAAATAAATATATAAAACTCAAAGGAGGCAAAACATAACTGAGAAGTAAATATGGTTTACATATAGGCTAATAAAGTTTTGTACTACTTGCTAGAAGTCTGTTTTAATAGAAAGATGACAATATGATAAAATTATGTGGTAGAAAGTTGATAAAAAGGAGTCAGCTAGTCATGGGTGTTTAAACAGAAATATCTCATTTGTATAGAATTATAGAATCATAGAATAGTTAGGCTCTGAGTGTGTATGTTCACTTACTGTTAGGGCTGTGATTTTTCAAGGAAGCCAAGCCAGTGGAAACTAAGCAACAGCAAGCTTTTGAAACCACAGGCCAAAGAGTTTACAATGGAAATGTATATTATTGTAGCACACAGAGTTTAGTTAAAGAATAACAATAAGCAAGATAGATGCTTACGAACGAAACTTAGTTTCTCCAGAAATACCTAAGTATTTATCTAAATAAGTGAAGTGTAAGTATAAATATAGGTCTGTATAGTGTTTTCAGAGGTAGTGACCCTATCTGCTACTGAACTCACAGCTGTTGCAGTTCCTTGCCCTATTTAGTGAGGAGTGTAAACCTTAAAGCAAGTTATGTGGAAGTAATGGGTATAAGCAGGCTGAATTTTAGGCGTTTTCATAGAATCATAGAATAGTTAGGGTTGGAAAGATCATCTAGTTCCAGCCCCCATGCCATGGGCAGGGACACCTCCCACTAAACCATAATTTTGTGCTAATTGCATCCTTATACACTGTGCCATCATAGGAAATTTTATTGCCATCACAAGAAATTTTATTGAGCGCGAATCTACTTCATTTTTAGCTCAGTGCACTTGGATAGCTGTGCTGAATAGAGAAGATGTTTTAATCACTTCAACTTATTTACCATAGCTTTTTTATGTGTCTGCACACCTATATGCCACTTTCCTATAGAGATCAGAGTTAACACATTCACAGAACAGTTTTAGGTGATATCAGACTGCAATCCTATCTGTCAAGGCAGGGCATTTACATCAGTATTCAACAAACATTGTGGGTAGGCAAAACCTAAAAATCAGCAAAACTAAAATAAGTTTTACATTTCAACTGACTTAACCAGTGTATTAATTTTTATCCCAAATATATGGATAATGAAGGGTTTTAAGCTACCTTTAATGCGGAAGGCACTGCCCATCAATGCTCAATGCAGCCAGGCTTAGACCTACAGGCTTCCGTTTATAGATTTGGCGTCGTTGTTGACACTGTTGCTTTGTTGGTATGTGTTGTGAATTACCCTCAGAAGTCTTCCCTGCATTCAATATGTTCAATTATTTATAGATATAAGCAGTGGGGGTTTTGATCCAGCCTAATGTTGCCACACTTTCTCTTTTAATTTCACAAAATAGATACCATAATGTCAATATTGTTTATACATGAATGAAAAAGAGGTGAAAACTTGAACTTCATTCTGAATTACTTACCTCTGGATTTCAAGAGAAGGTACTTAAATCAGGCTGAATATATTATACATATTTTGTCTCATTATTTAACTCAACTTGACAGAAATATGAAAACTCAGAGTTTAGAAAGACTTGCTTTAGTGCCTAGACAGTGAGGAAATAGGCTAGAATATATGCAGAGAGACACACTCCAAAGAGTCTAAACATGTTTGTTAAGTTGTAATGTGAAGTGAAAGGCTAGTGTGTTGTAGTGCATAGTACACATAGTTAGTGTATTGCAGTTTTCTCAAAAGTGACAATACATCCATCGTGACTGAAAATAAGAAATCTTCAGTGAGGAAACAGAGAAGCATTAGGGAAATTAAAGTGAATTTTCGTGATATTGATATAGTAAAAAATGTACTTTCCCACACTTGGCTGGGGAAAGTGCTGCAAATAACTCATTTATACTGTTGTACCCTGAAGTGGAATTGCAAACCTAGACTTTTCTAGCACACACTGCAGAGTCTATAGCATGCAAAGTACTTCAATTATTCATAAAGCCCTCACAAACTTCCATTTTGAAGATATAAAATTTTACTTGCACAAGGATGGCCAGCTAAAATGAAAGGTTACATAAAATAAGATTTTAGTACTATAAAGGAAACTAAAATTTCTAGTAGAATTAAGACAGAATAATTTCTTACTAAGGAAATGGTAATTTTGAACTCCGGTTGAGAAATAACTTCAAGAGAAGATAAGGTACTCCATGTTTTCTGTGAGGTTAGGGTTGAAATCAGGGAGCTACTTTGGGGTAGATAATGTAATATAAATATTATAGGGTGGTGAGGCACTGGAATGGGTTGCCCAGGGAAGTTGTGAATGCTCCATCCCTGACAGTGTTCAAGGCCAGGCTGGACATAACCTTGGGTGATATGGTGTAGTGGGAGGTGTTCTTGCCCATGGCAGGGGAGTTGGAACTAGATAATCTTCAGGTCCTTTCCAAGCCTAACGATTCTATGATTCTATGATTTAATTCCCAGCAATTTGTTAATACAGTTTTATGCAATGGCGAAATAACAGATGTTTAGGCTTTGAATACCTTGTGGTAATTCTATGTGGTACTATTCGTACTGACTTTTTTGAGCCCATAAATGCCACTTCATCTTCAGAAGCACTGCATTCAATCAAATGAAAAAAAATAAAGGTCAGAAATTTGGTCTGTTTGGCAGTTATCTCTTTTTTGAGTTATTTTTTAATACAGTGAATCTTGAAATATAAAATATTTGGGTAGATAGGATTGGCAGAAAATTTTGGAGTCTATCTTATCCATTATTATTATTATTTGACGTTTCTGTTGTCATGGGTTCAGCAGTAGTAGTCATTTTTCCCCTTCTTGGTAGCTGGTGCAGCACTGTGTTTTTGACTTGTGGCCTGAGAACAGCGCTGATAGCACCAGTGTTTTTAGTTATGGCTTAGTGATGTTTGGTCTGGCCAAGGACTTTCGGAGCCTCATGCTCTGCCAGGGAG
>JAOEHY010046350.1:10467-47921 GCA_025447955.1 Psilopsiagon aurifrons
TTAAAAATGTACTGTACACTGCAGCCGGGGAGAATGGTCCTACCTGGAGCCTCTGGCAGAAAGCTCCAGGGGAGACTTGAGGTTGACCCCTCAGCTTTTGGAGTCGGGGATACAGAGGATCTGAGGCCAGCTGTACCCCAACTGAAAAAGAGATACCGGCAGCCTATGAAGGGTTTCGAGCTGCTTCAGAAGTGATTGGCACTGAAGCACAGCTCTTCCATGAGCTCAAACAGGAAATCCCAGTTGTCCAGGAATTCTAGAAGTCATCATGGACTGGCCAGAGGGCAAAGAGTTTGGAATATCAGCAGAAGAGGAGGAGGTGATGCATACTGAAGAGGCCCCACGATATAATGAACTGTCAGAAAGTGAAAAGCAGCATGCCTTGTTTACTGATGGATTCTGTCGCATTGTGGGAAAGCATTGTAGATGGAAGGGAGCTGTATGGAGTCCTCAACAGCAAGTTGCACAAACTGCTGAAGGACAGGGTGAATCGAGTCAGTTTGCCAAGGTGAAAGCCACCCAGCTTGCCTTGGACATTGCTGAACGAGAAAAGTGGCCAGTGCTTTATACTGACTCATGGATGGTGGCAAATGCCCTGTGCGGGTGGTTGCAGCCATGGAAGGAGAGCAACTGACAGCACAGAGGTAAACCCATCTGGGCTGCTGTGCTGTGGCAAGATGCCACTGCCTGGGTGCAGAACCTGGTGATGCAGTAACTGGTGGGTACATGTAGATGCTCATGTACCCAAAAGTCGAGCCACTGAGGAACATCAGAACAACCAACAGGTGGATAAAGCAGCAAAAATTGAAGCTGCTCAGATGGACTTAGATTGACAACATAAGGGTGAACCTTATTTGGCCCGGTGGGCCCATGACACTTAAGGCTATCAGGGCAGAGATTCAACATACAGATGGGCTCGTGATTGAGGGGTGGTCTTAACAATGGACACTATTGCCCAGGTTATTCGTGACTGTGGAAATGTGCTGCAATTTAGCAAGCTAAACGGTTAAGGCCTCTTTGATATGGAGGACGATGGTTGAAGTACAAATATGGGGAAGCCTGGCAGATTGATTGTGTCACACTCCCACCGACCCACCAAGGCAAGGGCCATGTGCTTACCATGGTGTAAGCAACCACTGCATGGCTGGAAACATTTGCTGTGCCCCACGCCACTGCCCAGAACACTATCCTGGGCCTTGAGAAACAGATTTTGTGGCGACACGGTACCCCAGAGGGAATTGAGTCAGACAATGGGGCACATTTAAGGAGCAGGCTGATAGACATTTGGGCCAAAGAGCATGGCAATGAATGGATATATCACATCCCCTACCACTCATCAGTCTCTAGGAAAATTGAATGGTACAATGGGCTGTTAAAAACTACACTGAGAGCAATGGGTGGTGGGACTTTCAAACGTTGGGATATACATATTTACCAAAGGCCACCTGGTTGGTCAACACCAGAGGATCTGCCAACAGGGCTGGCCCAGCCCAGTCAGAACTTTTACATACTGTGGAGGCAGACAAAGTACCTATAGTGCACCTAAAAAATTTGCTAGGGAAGACAGTCTGGATTATTCCTGCTTCAGGTAAAGGCAAACCCACTCATGGGATTGCTTTTTGCTCAAGAACCCAGATATACTTGGTGGGTAATGTGGGAAGATGGGGACGTCCGATGTGTACCTCAAATGGGTTTGATTTTGGGGGAAACAGCCAATGAACTCAATTGTATGCTGTTGCCTTCTATGTAACACTTTTATAGCCCACCAACTAGATGTCTTCAAGTCATCAGCAACTGGCCATCATCCCATCAAAGAATGAACTTTGACAAAACCAGACGGGTTCTGCAGTAAAGGTACTATCAGCCTAAACAGGCAATGATGCAGCACTGCACATGGTCTCCCGTGCTCTGAAAGACTGCTACAAGAGATGGAGCTTGACATCATGGGCAGCTTTAAAGGTCCGTGCACTAAGGGATGATCTCTCTCCCTCTGTGTGTGTGTATGAATGTGTATGTATAGGTGATGGCATATTGAAAATATGGGATCCAAGCATGATGTGAATGGTACAGAATAAGGGGTGGATACTGTCATGGGTTCAGCAGTAGCAGTCATTTTTCTCCTTCTCAGTAGCTGGTGCAGCTCTGTGCTTCTGACAAGTACATGGAGAACCGCATAGGGTAAACTGCTGAATTAATTAGTATCATGGCTAAGAATATGCTATAAAATAATAAAGCATTGTGCTACAGTTAGACTACCATAACAATAAGAATGCAGTTATTCCTTCAGTCTTTAAATACTCAACTTCTTTTTTTTTTTTTTTCTGGCTTATGAAATGGCATCCTTATTGACATTTTCGGCATACCTGGACTACTATGACTCATTGTGAGAACACTCACCTAGACAGAATGGGATTTGGTAGCTTAATATAGGAGAAATCATGGCTGGTTTTCTTCTGAGTACTTCTCTTTCTCACCAGGAATGGTTAGAATTGCTGAAAACACACCAAGTAATGTTCATTATTTCTGCTAAGCACAAGTACTGAAACTGTGCCTTTCTTCTATTTGCTCCTCTTTGCATAATGCAGAGGCTTAAAACAAGTTAGCATACACAAACCTAAGCATTTTTTGAAAACTTGGCAAAATTATGTGATCACAAGGACCCAGACTGTGAAAAGCAAGTGTTTGTCAAAGCTAATTTTTGTTTTCTCCATGACTGGAAGTCTGAGAAGCAATGTTAAGAATATCTACACAGGAACTCTATTCTAAGATATCATAAGTCTTCAAAGAACATTTTTTTGCCATATGAAACTTCCCAAGGTCATCTTGTCACTTGCTAACAATGACATGACAGTTTTTAAAGAAAGGCAGTATTCTCAGTACGGTAAAACTTGCTGGAAAGTCTTTGAACTTGAAATGTGCTATAAGAACAGGGAGTCCTCAGTGATATGAAGTCTTTTGAGCAGTAAGTAGAAAATTACATTTAAAAAAAAAATTGAAGTCTCTACAAGATAAAAATAATAACAGGAAAATTGTTCAAGGACAATGATTTGGACCTAGGTTTTCCCTGAGAGAAAAGTCAATTTGACCTGTTTCGAATACCACAAAAATTGTAGGTTCAGAGCTCTGACTCAACAATGATTAAAGTATTTAGAAGATAGAACCAAACTCCTTTAAGATTAGACCTTGCAGTACTCCTGCTTGATATTGTAAGAACAGTGGGGGACCAAAGATATGCCCATACTTTCCACCTGTATACTGAGTGCCTAAAATTAAAGCTTGATTTTCTGTGAAGAGTGAGGAAGAGGAAAATCTGCCCACATAAAGGGACAAGAAACAGTGTCAAGAAATTTTTGAGCCTGTTTTCCCTGATGCATTTTCTGGAGTGATGTTCTTGAACAGCTTATCTGTCTGATCTTAAAAGTCACAGTCTGGTCCCCTTAAATCTATTTGTTTTATATCAAAACAGAACAGATCATCTTTTCTGTTCAAGCCTACAGGGTAT
The DNA here is from genome assembly GCA_025447955.1 of Psilopsiagon aurifrons. NCBI lineage: Eukaryota > Metazoa > Chordata > Aves > Psittaciformes > Psittacidae > Psilopsiagon > Psilopsiagon aurifrons. Next base: position 13,970 of record JAOEHY010046350.1, read on the forward strand.
ATGCCAATGCTTTATCCTACCAGAGCTTTGTAGAATTGGCTATGTTCATGTTGTTTTGTATTTATTATTCTTTCCTTGTTTGTCTTGCTCCATAGTCTCAAATCTAGGAGGCTTTGTACTAGGAATATATCCACGCTATATTATTATGTAGATTATAGCCCATATTGTGCAACAAGTTATCTGGATTTAAAATATTATGTCATAAGTATTTAAGAATTGCATAGGATAAATGGTGCAGTATAGTACAGCAAATACTATCTCACATTATTCTGCTTTTTAGTGCAAAAAGGAAAGTTTTATCTCAGAAAAAGCATGCATTCAAAATTTTTTTACCCTTCACTTTCTCTTTTTTTTTTTTTTTTTGCTAAATAAAATGCTGTGCCTCACAGTGATAGTGGGAAATTTACATTCCTACTCAGTCTAGATTTTTTTTCATATTCATTGCAGGCAAAATTTGCTTTTGTGCAGAGAACTGGCACGGAATCCAAGTACTTCTTAAAAGTTTCCTGAAAGCATGAGTGCTCTTGCATGGTTATTGCCTAGTAGAATCTACTGTGCATTTAGCTCATCACAGAAAATGATAGTGATCCTAATGCATTTCTTGTCCCAGGGTTCATATCAGATTAGGACTGGAGGTAGAGGAGCCCATACAGCTGCTGCACAGTGCAATGCTTCAGTCAAAATCAGTGCTCAGCTGCTTCAGGCACCACGCAGACTTTGGCAGCTGTGGCAAAGGGATTATCATCCATCTAGGGCTCTTAAGACCTACTGTAGTAAAATATTTCAGGAGCATGTTGTCTTTTGGTGTCTTGGGTAAAAGATAAAAGCAGGTGGGAAGGCTTTTCCAAAAAAAGTAGGGGTTGGAGAGCTACAAGATGGCATGAGACAGACAGGCTAGAAGGAACAAGTGGTGACACTGCACAGAACAGGGGCCCATCACATTTTCTTTGCCTTTCACAATACCATCTTTGAAAACAGTAAATCCACCTGCTCAATTCACTGACACGACAGAAACTGTCTAAGCTCATCTGTACTCTCTGGTTCACAGTGAAAACAGAAATTGCTTTCGAATATCCCAAGGCATTATTGTTTCAAACAGTTGTTTGAACATACTTATTCTTTGCTGATTTTGTGCAATTCTCAGTTCTCACTTCAGCCTCAGATGTACTAAGATTTTGTAATTATTTTGAAGGGCACTATGCAGCAAAAAAAAATTTAGTCAAAAAACATTTTTATACAGAATAATGACTTTATGAGAATTTTATTCTAAATAATGAAATGTGATATATTGACACAAACTAAATTAGGAAATTATGCAAAACTAAGGGTCTACCTGAAAATCAGTGGGCAGTTAGCTATAATATCAGTCTTGTAGAGGCTCAATGACTTCGGTATAATGGCTCTTTCTTTAAAAGTGTTCAGGATTTCTGGACAATATATCAAGTGTGATTATAAAGACCTTAAACTCTTTGCAGTAAACAGTAACAAAATTGCTGGAGACTGTAGGACCCAAAACATTAACCTATTCTGGCTTTCTCCTCTCTATCTCATCACCTTTTTTTCTTTCTTAGCTATTTTGTTTCATGAATGGTCCATCAGCTTTTCCTGAGGTTCAGCTAGTACTATGGTTTTCTGTAAAAAAGTGGGTGGCATAGTGTTTTTCTGGGTACTCAGGAGAGCTTTAGCTACTAGCTTTCTCTTTTCTGCAATCATTTTCTAGCCAACTGGAAAGAATAGTGAATCCATAATTGCTCTAAATACTTGTCTTAAAGGGACACATGCTCCATGAATTTTAGATAGATGATGTATTTGTTTACAGTAGAGATGCACAGACTGAAACATATGAAGGGCCACCTTTCTGCAAATTCATACATAAGGTCGGTACATAATCTCCCCAAATCTAATATGTAAACCATGTTACAGTATTTGAGTAGTGAATTTATCATGTCTGCTATTCTGTATGCATATTATCTTCCAGATGTTAAGTTAAAATAGAGAATTGCTGTTTACCATATGTATTTTACTAAAATGAGTTACTTCAGTGTTGGAACAGAGGAAACTCTACCTGCACCGATGCTTCAGCTCCATCTGAAAGGCACTCTATCTGTTACCATGATAAGTGCCTGACACAGGAACTGGTAATCATTACATTTACTCTCTTTTTTTCCTGTATAATATATTCCACAACCATGTTTTACTTGCAAAGTATACATATAATAGATAAAGTTTCTTTCAAAACCAGCTAATTTTAGCTGTTAGCAAAGTTAAGCTGGGTTTAATTCTGGGTTAAATTCAGTTTCAGGCGTGATCCTTTTCTCCCTTTTCCACCCTGACCTCATAATCTTCTATTATGGGAAGTCCTGCTTTAAACTTGGCTACCAGGACCAAGTAGTTTTAGCCTGATATGATATTAGGCGATCAAATACTTAACTGTTATGTGCTCTTTTGTTTCCTGACCCTTCCTTGACCTTGTCTTACCTAAATATTTTACTCCACTGGTGGCCCTAGGCAGCTACATGTCTGGAATTTCCTTTTCCCAGTCTGAGCAACACAGCTTGACTTAATATATAAAAAATGTTGCACAGCAATGCTCTTATCCAGTGGTTTATTCAGCTGCATATCCACTCTGTCACCTGTAGACTTGTTTCGTTGCTTCCAGAATTATGCTGATTCCTGCTTGAATTGGTGCAGAACAAAGAAAACCACACCATCTAAACAAAGTATACTGGTCTCATGGAGGTTTCCACATTGGTGTGTGTTTTTTTTTTTTTTTTTAGATTAAACTTTGCAATTTACTCATAAAAAAAGATTTTACTTGCAAAAATTGAATTTCTTGGGTTTAGCAATGTAATTTTCTTGTATTACTCCTTAACTATAACAATTCCACTTTTGACTGGAACACAATGTTGTTCTTACTGAATTTATCTTAGCAAGCATTATTAAACAAAAGATAAATTAGAAATTAATTTATTTCCCTTCTTTCTCCCTGCACTTCTTTCAGTAAATTTTTTCCTGCATATATCTCTCTTCTGGCAGCCAAAGAAATGTAGGATGGTAAACCAGCACTCTGACATTCCTAAGCCATTCTGTCCCCTTTGTTCTTCTTGTTTTGTGGTGTCCCACTTTTGCAGAAAAATTTCTGGAGCACATAAAACAAAACTGCCAAGCTGATTGTTATCTTTTTTGTCTGACTGTTATGGGTAGTGCTCAACATCTTTATACATCATTCATGGTCACTGGAGAATATTGAAGTAGAGCTGTCTGGCTTTTCTGGCAGATTGTTAAATTCCCTCACAGTAATTAAAAAATAAGAAGTGAAGATTACTCTTGCAACTACAGCTTTAAGTACAAGTGTCAGTTTGTTAATTTTTTTTTGTCAAAACTCCTTTGTATTGCTAGAAGCCATAACAACTATCTGAAATTTATGAGACTAACACATTGAAGTACTATCTGATTTTAAAATATAAATTATTAGACAAATATTTCTGCCCATGTTCAGTCTGGCCGTGCCCTGACTTGTGCTTCTTTGCATTAAAGGTTATTGACAAGAAGAAATAGCTTTTAATTGAAATTAGAACTGACTAGTGCTTTTTATTCTATTTGGTTGCCATAAGTGTACCTTTTGTTCTTTCTTTTGAAAACTTTCTGCCTACATAGCAAATTATTTCATTTGTAAACAAAGAACTATATCATTATGATTAAATCATAATGCAATATTATAGCATAATGATCATATGCAAATCTCTAATACAAATAGCAATACCTTGCATTAAAAGCTACATAACTGATCTAAGAAACATGTTTTATGCTGCTTGCAAAGCCATATTAAAAAAAAATGACCTAATCCAAACAACGAATTGTATTGAAATAGAAAAAATACATGAGGCAGGACTGCCAAATTATTTATCTTTCATTAAGGAAGAAAATCACACGTAATTATCCGTGCTGTATGAGCACATTTGCTGCAAGTTGGCATGGAATTGAGCAGTAATAATCATAAAATATGCAACCTACAACTAAGCTGAATTATTAAGTAAAGCTAAGCTATTATTAAGTAAATGTTAGAAAAGGCAATACTGAACAAGGGGAATATTCACTAAATAGTACTACATTCTCTATAGGCAGAAAAGACTACTCATCATTTTGAAGCATAGAAACAAAATTATATGCTTGGAACTTATCAGTGAGTGGTTATAATGTTTGTCTTTGCAGCTTCCCCATAAACAAATAACAATTGAGCTTTTTAAATTAGGGTTTGATGCTTTGAAATTAAGCAGGGCTGTGATGTTTTGTGGGTTTTTTCAGACATTTTTGAAAGTTTAAATAGTAAATATAGAATGAAAATATGAGATCTGAATTTACATTTCAAAATGCCCATTGCTATTTGTTCCTAGTTAAAATCTGTTCAGTAGCTGATACATCTGAGCAGCACAGGGTGACATCCAGTATCAGTTCTGAGTTTACTTATCTGTAATCAGGAATATAGTCACCTTATCCGTTACCTATGACTGGTGTAAGAGTTTCATTTTCTTCAACAATACCATTTCATTGGCCACTATAAACGTATATAAAGCTAGAAGTGCTTTGGACCTTTTCAGTAAAAGAGTAATTAAAAAGTTTTATGCCATTTCAGTAAGAGCATATGTTGTAGCATATAATAATAGGATAAAAGCCTCAGTATGGACATTTTACAGATCAGAATACTCATACTGTTAGATTAATATTTTAATGTGTCTCTGTATTTCAAAGGGACATTGCATAAATTATTTAAATCTGTTGAGATATCAAGTAATAATTTGAAAAGCGTTCACTATTATGATTCTAATAAAAATTATAGTAAGTCCTTCAGGGGCTCTGAACCAGAATACCAGAAATTTAGAACCAGTTAGTTAAGTGATTCCTAGATCAAAACCAAAGAAGCCTTAAGATTTTGAAAGTTTGAGAAAGCTATAAAATTTGTTAGTGAATAAAATTCTTTCTACAGTTCAATGATGCCTCTTCCTTACAATTTTACAGGTTTCTATATAGGTATCTGAGGGTGGAATTTTCTTGGCCTAATATTCTGTTTTTATTTTCTTCATTGGGCAGATCCTTATTGATCCTTTTACCTGTAGCTTATTTGATGATAATGAACACCTAAGATGAGCATGAAAGAAAATTCTGCATTTTCATTTGCTGGTTTTTCATCTTGTTCCACTGCCATTTTATTAAAAGTGTTTAATTTTATATTAGAGTTGATTGGGTCATGCATGCATAAAAAGCAGTTTGCATGAACCAAATCCTTTCTTCAAGCAAAAGCTGGCAAAAATGTTTTAAATATATTGTATTAACATTTATAATGCTATGTTAATACAATAAATTTTAATTATAAACCAAAACTTACTTAATATTTTTGACAGTTCTTTGTAATATGAAAATACTCATAATTAATCACTTCTGGAAAACAGCTCATATCTGTGATCAAGCCCAAAAGAATAATGACTGGGGTACCTCAAATGCATTTTTTTTCGTGTCAGTAGTCTTTTTAGAAGTGATGTGTCTTGTGTTCTAGCTACTTTATATAGGTATATAAGCACAGAATGGAATAAATGAGAAATTAAGAAGATTTTTAAAAAATTATCAAAGTATATGAGTCATACTGCAAAATCTGGAAGCTTTCAAGAGCATGAGCCACTCCTAACAGCTGTACACAGCTGCCACTATTCATGTCAGAACTCCTGCAGGCAGAAGGTACTAAAAAAGATGGTTTGTAGGGAGGAGACAATCCTTCAGGAAGACAAAAAAACCGTGATTTTACACTCCTTTATTATGTCTCAGATGATTCTATGATCCACCATTATATCCCTTTGACAAGTGCAGCATGTACAGTGAGGGTTATGAATAGCTTGTGGCACAGCAGCTGTGATCTAAGATGACTTTTCAGAGGGGTATGTGCAGGGTTGTTGCTGGTGCTTTATTGGTATTTGTTTGTGTTTTGGATTCCCATAAATTTATGCTCTGGATCTGGATTACTCTGTGAATGAAATTTGTAAACCAAACCCCTGTATCACTGATTATGCTGTGGTGATCAGTGCATAAACATGAAATATGTGAATCCACATAATAATTTGCAGCCTAGCTTCACAGTGATTTCTCTGAAGTGAGATTCCAGGGTGCAATTAATAGTGGAATTGTACTCTCCACACCGGAACCGTTTCTGCAGTGCTGTCAACTTTTGCTAGTATTAGGGAATACTTGAATTTAGCTAACATTGAAACATGTATATAGCTGAAGAATACCGACTTTGTTTTTATTTACTTTGAAATATTACTGAAATTCTATTGAATGCACAGAACAACACAAGTCTTTGTTATAAAATAAAAAGAAAATCTGTTAATCTTGACCTCTGACTATAAATAGGGAACTTCAAAAGCAATATTTTACTGGCACTCTACGGTAAGAGTAATGGGTAACCTTAAATGTTTTACTACATCTGTCTTCCACAGGCCAGATTTAAGACACATATTCCTTACTCAGTTGCACTTACATGCAGCTTCTACAAGTTCTGCTGCTTTTTTTCCAACAGATTTATTTAGTTTGCAGTATGAATGATCTTGTATCTTGATCAGAAGACAAGCAGTATTAGTTTAGCTGTGTTGCTCTGAAATGAAAGATAATCTACATACTGTTCATGAGGCGCTTTGTACAGCAGGTTTCTTGAAGAATGCATACTTGCAGATTTTAATTTTTTTTACAGGTATATCTAGATGTGAATTAGGGGCAGGGTATGGGGAAAAAAAGGAGAGGTTGAGAGACAAACAGAAATGTAGCATTTACAAGGTAAGTCTCATGCATAAGTCCTGCTGCGGAACACAGCAAAGTGAGTTTGCTTTTAAAGTTACTGCTACTGATGTTCAATCCTAGTTCTCTTGTTCTCATGTGAGGATTGTTTACTTCTGAGGATACAGTGGAGGACCTCTGATACAAAACAGAGAGACAGATTCTTTCACGTGGGTGCCTGAGTCTAAAGCCACCACTAAAACTATCTTTCTGCCAGTACTTACAGTAAGCAAATTAACTCGGGCTTGCACAAATAAACACAAAAAGTTCAAGGAAGTTCATGTGGTTAATATGAACAATTTAGAGAAGTTGCCATTAAAACAAAGCTGAATAGTATCTTTCTAGCAAATGCTGACTAAAGTAGAATAATATCTCTTTGTAAGGATAGGGGATGGGATGGATTGCTGTCAGTCAGACATTAATCTGAAGCTCTATTTTTCAGCTCAGAATTTTATGCTTATTATACCACAGCCAGGTTTTAACATGGTTTGTATATACTTTCAACATCTTAATTAAGCTAAAGACTACTGGAAAACTGATGGCTATCATGGTTTTAAAATCCCTCCTGGGATTAACCACAGAATGGTGTTTTATTCCCCACATTAAATGTAAAACATGGAGCCCTTTTCAGATTCAGCATATGGGCTGCCATAAATATGACCAACCAATCCAAATAGGACCTTTTGCATTCTTTCAAGGAAAGATGCACTGATGTATATGGCAATGGCAATTATTACGTGATACAATTTCAATAGACTCTCTGACCTTGAATTTGAAGTATCCCTTCTTCATGCAGCATATACTGGAGGAACAGACAAATTCTTCTGGCTTTAGTTAGTCAAGTAGTCAACTTGTTTTGCATAGGCCATTGAAATGAATGGAACAATTTAATCTTCCCCCCACCACCTTCCATCTACAACATGACTTTATTCAAAACCACATTCTAGAAAGAGTAAAACCCACTGTATTTTTACTCCCTTTTCTTGTGGTGAACAAGGTTGTGAAGCAGGGCTACTTGCTTAATTTCACATGTCCTAGGTTCTAAATACTGTGCTAAACACTTAAGCTATTATATTACTTATTTTTTATTATGAAAATGGAACACATACAGAAGATTATTACTAGAACAGTAATGAGAATTAATAACTTTAAAAATATGTATCTCGAAGAAGAAAAAAGTATACACAAGCATAGTAAAGTGAAAAATAACATCACTAGTTACTTCAGGAAACAACAACAGGACCTTTGCTTTGTTACTAGAAAGGATCCTCTAGCAACACTGTAAATGTGAGATTTCAGCAATATTGATTTCTTACAATAAGGAAGAGTCACGCTCACACTCTTCCATACTACTGTTTCACTGAAGTTGATGAAGAGGAGGCTGATGATGAAGAAATTGCAGATGATAATTCCTAACAGTGTGTTTGGAAGCTTGAGGATGCTATAGTAGACAAGGTGAGTATAGCATAGTACAAGGTTAGTTAAGTACACAACAGAATAAAACCCGAAAAATTAGGTTTGCTGATAAAATCTTTCTGTCTTTAACATTCAGTTTAAACAGCAGGATGTACTTGCCTTCAACAAATCTTTGCGAAGACCTGCCTGGTCTTTCCAACTCAGAAGAGGGTAAATTAACCATTTACTAAGGTTTTGCCAGGATTGAGATGCCACATTTCAACTTAACGTTTTTCAAATGGAAATAAGTACTGGAAACAAAGGTACTTAGGGCAAAAATACAAATTCAACTTTGCATACATGTCAATAAAGTGTATCTACCAGAAGTGCAATATTCTTATAATTTTTTACAAGATCTGGCTAAGGCAGAAGAATGATTGAAAGCCGTACATTGTCCCTGACTATTTGTCATCACTGTGTGTCTCAGTGTCACAGCTTATTGGTTTACTACAAGGGAAAAAAAATCTCTCCACAGACCAAGAGAACAAGATCCATGTTCTTAGTGAATACTAAAGTAAAGATCTGCATTTTCAGTCAACCAAAATATAATATAATCTTGAAATAGTTTAAAGAAATTAAGTCCACACTCAAATATTTCATAATATACAATATATAAATGTAGGCTGTTTAAGTAATTTCTCTTCAATGCTAATTTTGCTGAGAACTCTATTAGATGATGGTACACTGAGCCAGTCAATGCTATCCTTATGTTTGCACTACCTATATCCCTCAAACACATAAGTCCAACCTTTTTTTTATCACAAAATTACGATGTAATGCACTGTTAAAAATGAAACTTAACTTCTCCTAAGTCACTGCAGAGTGCAAGTTCTCCATCCTCTCTCTGACACCCTTCTGGGAAACCTGTCTACTGAAGGAAGCACTCAAATATATTAAACGTTAACTCCCTGTTTAATTGCTATTGAAGATTTATGAACACTAACAATGTAACTAGACATATGCATGAATATTAATGCTGGAAGGAAACACCTTCTTTTGTCTACAATCACAGTGACCACAGTCTTAGGATGCTGATGCAGCAGATATGAGCTGAGATTTTGAAGTGTCCTGTAAGTTAAGGATGGGAGAACTCTGTGGTCCATTAAGCAAGTGTTTCCTGAGTTAAGATTACATATGTGAATCAACCTTCTGGGCCCCAAAATGTTGTGGACATGATAAGGTAAGGAAGCTCTCTCCATGGGATATGCTAGAAACTGTGGTGAATTCAGTTTGCAGGGGAGTTACCTACAATTTTTTCCTTTAATTCTTTATGTTCTCCAGTCAGCTTTCCTCAGCTGGTGCTGAATCCTCAGCCTGGTTTTTAGTATGCTAGAGAACAATAAAATCTTACCAAAAGACCAGTTTAGAAGATGCTTTACTGTGAGTCTGACATCAAAAGCTTTATAGGCTTAATGAAATACAAGCATGACAGTTATAACATAGCCTCTGCAGATTCATACTCAAGTCATTGCAAAATTGTCTCTGAAGAGGGGAATTTCTATAATTTCTCAGTAGTATTTAGAATTATCTTCTGTCACAAGACCCTCACTGAACTATGAAGGTGTCCTATTGACACTAATATAGTCTGTCACTACTCTGGCTTTGCACAGACGTAGTTCGAGTCTGTTGTGATGCTCTTCATTTCCATTAAACTGAGATGAAAATTGGAAATGTACAAGGCTAACTAAGGAAAACTATAAAAGCTCATAATACTAACTTTTTCCGCTTATACATTTTAACTTCTTCAGATAGCAACATTTCAAAATACTGAGGAAAATTGCAAATCTTAATGATCTTTTGTCACTTTAGTCTTGAGTGTGCAAGAATTCTAAAATTGTACTCTCTTGTAGGCTTTCCTTTTTTTTAAACGAAGAAGCACAACCTTTTCAAAACCTCTCCCAATCATTTCCCTTCAACATAAATAAAGGAACAACCTCACACATCTACTCTGACATGCCAAATTTCAATTTAATGTCATTCAAATGGAGATAAGTGCTGAAGACAGAAGTGTTTAGTACAAGAATACAAATTCAGCTTTCCTATATACATTCCACTTCTGTCTATAAAACCTAGAACACATCACTTTTTACAGCCCTTGACTATTCAGAACTAAGTGCCACCTTTATGAGAAAGAGATTTCACTTCACTGAGAATAAACATTTAGGAAATCAGAGACTGGTTTAGATCTTGTCCTACCATCCTGTTTATACATTTATTTAAACTGACATTACAGTAGAAGCACTCCTAGTCTTAATCAAGCAGGGGTTTACTGTGGCGTTATTTCTGGCATTTGCTAATACTTCAGCTTTTGATGCAGTGCTAAATACGTTTAACAGAAAAAAAGCCCACGCAGAACATTTGGTACAGAGTTTTCTAATAAAAATATTATCACGTCTTGGTTTGGCAACTTCAAAACAATTGTAATATGCTCAGGAAAACAAAAAACTTTCACAGCTTCAGTGCTTTCCTTGAAGTTTATACATTATAGTTGGCAGGCCAGAGACCTTCTCTGAATGTCCTTTTAGGTTTCTGTAGAAAAGTGATGAATACAGACCTAATGCCTACTTTCTTTCCACTTGGTCAATGAAAACTGTGTATGAAGGAGTTCTATTTGGTCTGACTTACATGATTTTCTTCAGTTGCAGCTAATTATCAAACACCTAGGTTTGCTGGAAAGAAACATGGTGGGAAGTTTGATAGACTCTATAATAACTGTCGTCTTGTTTCCTCCTTTTTCTGTGACTCATTTTGCTTATGATTCATAATAAAGGAGAAACACAAAATTCCAGGAGGTATTTGAACTCAAGGCTTTAGGTGTTTCTTCTTTCTGAAATGTACTGCAGGTTAACGTGATGTGGTGTTACTTACTATTACAGTGTGCAGACAGAGCCCTGGTTTTCCTTACTCAGAGTCTGATTTTGGCATAGATTAGTACATGTGCACGTGTGTGTAAGTGAGCAGTCTGTGACGAACTCCACTAGAATTTCAAATTGGTGCTGTGGTACTCACCCAAGTGTAAGGCTTTCTAGAAACAGACTTTTGCCACAAATGGACATTTTAACTGCTATTTTAATTCTCAGCTCATATCTGCTTCTTTCCAGAGCCTAAGAATGATTGATAGAATATGATTCACGTTTCTCATGTCAGTTTAACTGTAAGTATAGGATATCATTGGCAGATGATTGGTGTCTCAGAAAAAAAGGAGTGTTCATCCAGAGATCACTGAAGCCAGTGAGACTTGGGTTTTTTTTCCTTTAGAGATTGAACTTTCCTGCTTTGTTCCAGGTTTACAGCACAAAAAATAAGTTAACTGAGCTCAAAAACATGTTGGTATTCTGATTTAACAGGTACAAGTGAGCTACTAAATGCTAACATCTGACCTAACTCCTGGGTGAACACAACTGTTTAGACACTGCATGTCCTTATACAATCTGAAATGACTAAGTGAACGAGGATTTTGGATGACACCTATGTGGAAAATGAAGTATACAGAAAAGTTTGAAAAAATACACTGCTATTTGATATTTCCTGTGATTCACATTTGTTAAATAACCTCCATCAGTATTCCATCTTTAAAACAGCTTCATCTGAGTCATCAGAGAGGAAGGTCTTTTCTTTTTGGCTTTTTTGCATTATGTGAAGCATTAAACTATTATTTAGATACCTTTTTTTTTGGGGGGGGGAGGGGGAAAGATGAAGTTGAGTTATCAAGATATCTTTGAACATTTCAAGGAACAGTGCTGAAAGCTGCAATGCCAGCTCAGTCAAACTTCTGATATTTGCTGTTATCTCCATGCATGTTTACAGAAGCTGACATATGAAAACCCTGGAAATAATTTGAGTTTTCAGACTATGAAACAAGCCTGTTTTGGATCGAAATCTGGCTGTCAAGTCACTTCATTGGGTTAATCTGACACAAAATGAAAGCACACAAATGAAATAAACTTTTGGCAAGCCCTAAAAGAAGGGCACACATCTGCAAGGCGAATGATTAGCTCAGTGGTGTCCTTTCAAAAAATCATCCAGGAACCCCTGCCCCCACCCATACAGAAACTAGTCCTTTTTGTTCTTCAAACATTTATTTATAGGATTATAATGGGGAAATAGAGGAGAGAAGGCTTGGGACTTTGATGATAGCGACAGCCCAAAGGTGGTAAAGCAGATAAGCCTTATAGGATTAGAAGGGTATGACATATTTGTGTTTCAATTGAGGACACCATTTCAGCCTGAGATTTCCCTTTAGTTCTCAAAGTAGATTTAACTAATATATTCTACAAGGGAAAAAAAAAAAAAAAGAATAAAGGTGGGAGGTTTTTCACTGGCATGCGTTTGAGTGGTTTTGGAAAACAAAGGAAGGAACCCTGTGCTACGGATTAATACCACTCCTCTGCAAATGTCTCATAGTCTCACGTCTTACACTGTTACTTTTACACGGTGCATCTCAGGCAAAGGTGCATAGAATACATACCAAGGAGATTAAAATATAGTTGGAGTTTTGGCACTAGAATCTGTACAAAACTGCTTGCTATCTGTAAAATGTACTTTCCCTTCAATATTGTGCTTACTGTTCAAAAGGAGTAGAGAAAGGAGAAGAGGAAGAAAAATTATGGATGAAAACATATGTTAGGGTATAAAGAAGACCAGGAAGTTAAAAACATGAGTGCTGAAAAGGTCATCTTAGTAACATTGCTTATTCTGAGAGGTTGGTCTTTGATTTCATGGTGACTATGAATAGCTACAGGAGTAGCCAATGGTCTGTGTTTCTTTAGAATCAAAATGACATCCTAGTACTTCATGCTGCACCTATTGCAGTAAAAAGTTGCTGAGGTAGAGCAGAGTTTGTGAAGAAAACTTGCCACAGTTTGACAAGGTTAATTATTGCATATAAGCTGTAAACAGGTTTGGAAAAAACAGGGCACACAAGAAATAAACTGTATTCTATGTCCTCTGTTTTCAGTGCCTCCTAGGAAAGTAGGCACATATGGGCTGGAGCAATTGTTAATGGATTCAGTGGACAGTATACACCAACTGAGGCCTTATCTCACCCACCTTCCTGCTGACATAAGCTTGGCTAGTTGACCTTCAGTATGACAAACAGAGACAGCAGGAATCATAAAATCTCAGAATGCTTTGGGTTGGAATGGACCTTAATGATCATCTAGGCCAACCATACTATGGACAGGGAAAACTTCCACTACACTGGGCTGCACAAAACCCCATACTACCTGCCCTTGAACACTGCCATGAGAGGCATAGACACGGTTTCTCTGGGCAGCTTGTGTCAGGACCTCACCACCCTCATAGCGAAGATTTTTTTCCAAATATCTAATCTAAATCTATGCTTTTCCAGCTTAAAGCTGCTCCTCCTTGTTCTATCACTAAATGCCAAGCTCTGGTTGTACAGCAGAGGCAAGTGTCTTTTGCAGCTTACATGACTTATGCTGTTAGCCACAAGAAAACAGGAAACTGATTCTGGAAAAGGGCATTAAAAAAAAACCCAAACACCTAGTTTGTCTGAATCATGGCAAGCCCACGTGAAAATAATGGTTATTTAAAAATGAAAAGTAGAAGTAAGCTCATGCATCTTACTCTGAGATAAAAAATATGCTTTGTTCCATGGTGAACAAAACTTTTCACGTTAGCATTAAATGCTGCGATTTTATTTCCTTTCTTTAAAACTTTCAGTTTGTGAGGATAGTGGGAAACCAAATAGGTTTAGTAGATTTTCTTGATAAGCTACCAATCCTACCTAAAAATAGGTTAATTTTTACTTGTACCGATGTAGTCATCAAGGTGCATTGTCTCAGCACGTTAGTACAGATTGGTTGCAGACCTTCCTTCATTCTCTGGTTTATGTGGCACACCATCATTTTCTCGCAAGGACACAAAGCAGCTTCAGATTCACTTGAAGACGGATTTCTAGCTATTGGACATACTACAGCTGAAACTGTGATCAGTAAAAGAAAATAACAATGTGTCCATTGTTAGAGTGTTTACATCAGAAAACCATACTTAAAACATTAAATACAAATTAATATACCTCCTTGAGCACACTAGATAGAAATAATTAGACAAAGGTATTTCAGGAGGGGCATGTTATTTTTTTACCAGCCCTTCCTTCAGATGTTTTTCTTCTTGCTTTTCTTTGTTCCCTGCACAGTGTGTCTCACTCATTCTGCCTCCTGTTATATTTCACTTGCTTTTACTGGGTGAAATCAGATTGAGAAAGATTGGAGGATAAAATTAGCAATTTTACTTTTCACAAGCATTGTTTTGTGTCTTGGCATGGGGGGCCTTACTGGGTCTTTTTGCCGAATTTTTAAGCTCTGCTTGATATTATCCTTTAGAGAGGAAATTGTGTGCATCAACTATTACAAACAACAAGGAAAAATGCATCACATGAATCACTATGTCCTGATTGTGAATTTCAATTTGCCTAGAAGTTTTCCTGTATGCAGCCTTCATGAGCAGATTTAACAGTGGTTGTTTCAGATTTCTGTTCTATTGTGGAGTGAAATGAAATACCTGGAGTGGGAGCACTAATACATAGCCGACATTTCTTGAAATTTCTATGCCTAAGTGTCAATCAAGATTACTAAAATTTTTGAGAGTTTTATTATTAACATAGAGGTTGTCAGAATAAGTATCAGGCAGGAATATGAACATATAACTGAAAGTGAAATGGGGACAAGTCACGGCTGGATAAGTCTACAAGAAAAAGTGAGTTGGTCGCATATATGACTGCAAACGAAAACTGAATCTCCATTTTACAATTTTAAAAGAGAACACACTTTACACTATGTTTTTAATAGAACGATTGATATTCTGTGTTATGGTCAGTGACGTTATGAAAACCTAAGTATTTGAAATTCTGTTTTCTATAACATTTCTTTGAAAACTTGTTTTGTTGGCTAATTTTGCAAATATTTTATATAATTACCTATGCAGTTCATGAACTTTAAATACCATACAGTCAACTTGCCTTTTCTGTCAAAACAACCATTTGAGGGTGTGTTCTGAAGCTCCTTTTTGAAAGAAATGGGGTTTAGTAAATGCCAGGCTGATTGGTTTTGGAAGACAAGTGTACAAGTCACTCAGGCACTATTCTGTACTTAGCAAGAGAATTACTTAGAGACCCTCATCTGTAAGCCAATTTGACATGGATAGCTTCCTGTTAAAATTCAATAACTAACTGGCTATAGTGTGCTTTCAGTTCTCAACCTGAGACAGCATCAAGAAGCTGTGTGCAGCTTCGTATGTGAATAGGATAAATAAATTAGTGAACTAAGGCATACTTGTCACCTCTTGAAAGCTGTACCATAAACAGAAGCATTTGTTGAGAAAGAACACATTTTTAAATGTTCTTAGAAGTTGCTGGACTGGAAAAGACTCATAGAGTAAGAGAACGGGAACCTTGGAAAGGTGTAACACAAACAGGTGTCACTTTCTTATGTTTTCAAATTCACACTTCAGTAACCTTGTTTATCTGATAAGCTTGTGACACTAATTCAAATAAAATGCTAGGCTCAGACTCAAATTATTCACCAGTGTCTTAGTTACAACACTTAATTTTACTTCCTTCAGTGACAAAAACAAACAAAAAAAAAAGTAGCATCTTTGAAAAAAGTATGCATTCAGCCCGACAATTTATTCTTTTGACTGACTCTGAAGCAAAATCTGACAACATATATCAACTTACTCCTGGGAGAAGGTAGTGTTAAATTGGTGTTTGTCAAGGTTTAAGCCCAGCTGTAACTCAGAAAACCCACACAGTCTCTCTCTCACTCCCCCCACCCTTCCTCCCCCCGCTCCCAGAGGGATGGGGGGAGGATCAAAAGAATGTAACTCCCATGGGTTGAGATAAGAACAGCCCAGTAACTAGGGTGTAACACAAACCACTGCTGCTACTACCAATAATAATGATAAGGGAAGCAACAAGGGAAGAGGATACAACTGCTCACCACCCGTGAACCAACACCCAGCATGACCAAGCAGTGATCTAGCCCTTCCAGGTAACTGCACCCAGTTTATATAGTGGGCATGATGTGCTGTGGTATGGAATACCCTTTTGGTTAGTTTGGGTCAGGTGTCCTGTCTCTGCTTCCTCCTGGCTTCCCCTCCTCCCTGTCAGAGCACAAGACTCACAAGGTCCTTGGTCAGAATAAACATTACTGAGCAACAACAGAAAACATCAGTGTTATCAGCATTGTTACCAGGCAGAAAGTCAGAAACAGCACTGCACCAGCTACTAAGAAGGAGAAAAAATGACTGCTACTGCTGAACCCAGGACACCTGTTCATGTGAAATATGATGTAATACACTTAAACAGAAAACATGAAATGACTAATGTAAGAAATCTGGTTTAAAGAGGACAAAATGCAACATTTCAGATTTTCTTGTTACTGTATATCTGATTTGTATTGAAGTTATTCTGAAATAATGCTTGCTGATGCCAGACCAGTGAACATCATTGTATCAAAATCTAATACTATGTAATGTCGGTTAATAAGACACGAGCATCGCATTGTGTTAGACTTTCTCCCAGGGAAAGTCACATCACATCTTATTAATGTCTAAGTGGGTGCTGCAGAACTATTCAGCTGTGCACTCTCTCCTATGCCTGGGCTGCACTTTTCTTCCCACAAATACTTTCCTTCAGACCATCCTGCTTGGATGACGTATGCTATTTAGCACCAATTCAACCACCACAGCAAGAAATTAGAAGTTTATATAATTCTCTGAATGCAGACTCCAAATAAAAGGGTCAGCCAGATTACACAATAGGGAACAGAGGCAGCTACTTCAGAGGAAATCTGTTCTGGGCAGCAGGAAATCTTTACCTACCATCAATTTTGTGTTCTCAGTACATTATTAAGACTTCTTTATTATGCTTGATGTCAAGTAAACACATTCCTTTTCCATCAAGACTATCTCATAGGAGACACTGCAGCCTGGATAGCACTCCTTGATAGAGCAAAGTGTTTGGTATTGACTAGCTATGTTCATTGTAGACAGATAGGAAAACCATTTAAAGTGTAAAAGGCAGTGTTTACAAAGCTAACATCCACATTCTACCTTATGGTAAAAGCCAGAGACCTCTTTTTACTCAGGAAGTCTATAAACACATGTACACAAACACAAAATATAGCAAGATCTTCTAAATTTCCTATTCAGAGAAAGACTAATTTTCAAGCTCAAATTTTGCATTAGTAGATTGATAGATTTCCTTGTGGCTTGGACTTGATGTGGCAAAAGCTTGCCCTGGCTACCTGGTCTTTGCATCATCCAGATGAGGGATGTGGTGGAAAAATGCTGACATCTGTCCTCTGAGCCTGGATCTGGAGACACCATGGTGGAGGAAGTGAGTGGGGTGGAGTAGCTCATATCAGAACTCAGAAATCTAGACACAGTGCTGCATGTAAATATGGGATATTGTATTAGCAGCTGCATTTTTTGTCAAGTCCCTGTCCAGTGCTCTTTTTCTCTTTTTTGTCTATTCTAGTTGTGAGGTCCATTATTAAAGCTTTCTCTTTTTGTACACATTCATGTATGAACAGGACAGAGCTTTTCAACCCTGATGTATTTTCTATAGCACAGTGAATTTTGGAGTTGTCAGCATGGAAATGTTGTGCATACATGATGACAATTCCCATGTCTAGGTTATTCAGAAAGATCTGCTTAATTTATTGCAAACTTAGTTTAGGATTTAATCTGTTTAACATTAAAAAAAATAAAACATATGCTTTGACTGTCTCCTTTTCTGTAAGAAGAAAGTCCTTCCCAGAGGAAATCTTGAATGCAGACTTTTCTGGAGAAATCTGTATCTCATAGTGGCAAGAGTCTCAAAATACAGCCTTGTAACAGTCTGACAGGCCTTTAACTACAGCACAGCAGTGCTGCCAAAAGCAACTAAGACACATTGCTGCTTTCCTGTGGCAGTAAAATTGATGCTTTAAATGAGTCTTACAACAGGATTCCTCTGTTAATTGCAGAAATAGATAACATGTGCCTTGAGCACCCATTGTTCATTTGACAGTAATTTTTCTTAAACAGTAAGTGGCATTCTGTTTCAATAGCGCTCAAGTGCCTGATATTCCCATAAGAAGTGTTAAAATTCTTCCATTAAGGAAATCACTGGCTTGTGGATTGTGGCTTTTAAAACTGAAATTACCTGAGGTGGTCTGTGTTTGGCTTCTTTTAATCAGCAGGTTTCATATGCAGAGGCAAATATCAGAACTTACTTTCAGAACTCTTTTTCACTCTTTTCAGAGTGTTTCCTATCCTATTAGCCTGGACAAAGTATTTCAAGTATAGTAAGCAAAATCATCCATGTTAATTTTTAAAAATGTGAAATTTATCTAAGAAAGAAAGATGATACCTTGATGAAAACTGGGCATAAATGCTACTCTGCAGGTGGGATGATTTTTACTGAGCTGCTGGATCCCAAAACATAGCAAGGCCAGCTACCTTAGTTTCTCAAATCTTCTTTAGCGTAGAACCGTGTGTGGTGTAGGGTGGTTCCCAAACTCTCAAGAAGTTTAGGTTTTCTGCTGCTGATTCCCAGGCCCTTGAGTTCCCATTGCCCAGGAGAGACCTGCCAGACTAAAGTGATACAGGTAATATTTTACATGCCCCATCCTTGCAAATCATTTTGCTCCATCGCTTGTGTGACTTGAGCTATTACTTCATATATGTTAAGAATATGAATATTCTTAGAATTGAATAGAATATTGGGTTAGCTGTAGATTGCTTGCTCTGCTCATGAGAGCTTGAGTTTCTAAGCAATTAAGTGAGCAGATACAACATTAAAAGATTTAATGAGTATTAAAATCCTACTAATGGAGAAGCTTTTCAGATTTTGTCTCCTCAGTAAAAAAGAATATTTAATATAAGAGAGGCATAGACCTGAGTACAAACTGTCAATGATTTTGTGAAATACTGAACTTCTATCAAGAGCATGAGATCCATGAAATAAAATTAATTAAGGATTAATCATAAATAACAGCTCAGCACATTAGGAAGGAGTAAACTAACATAAGAAAGCACTACAGGGGAATTTAAAGTTACATAAAAGAAAATGAATTTGAGACAGCAGCCACTCTCTCTTCATGAAAAAATGCTTTATTTGTTGATCTGCTAGCCAACTTAAATTTTGCATTTATATTAACCCTTGAAGCATTTCTTAAGATGTCAAAGGGAAAACTTCTTACATACAATAATTAATACCATTAACATGAAGAATTATTAAATTGTCTTCAATACAGCTCAAGAGAGAAATTTAAACAATTTAGAGTTGTGAGTAGTGAATAGTGAAAAGCTGCATTTCAGGGCTTCTAGAGAATATGTTACTAGTTGGAAATGCAGCCATAAGATTTCATGTGGCAGCATTCCCTGTCTCAAATCAAGACTAATTAAATTATGTTTACTTACATAAAAAAACAAGTGATTAAAAATACATTAAACTTTTTTGCTACATCAAATCAAATCAAAGCTTCTTGCTGGACTGGCTCTAGCAAAGTCAGTTAATCTTTAGCTGTTAGAAGTCTGAAAAACAAACCTGGTATAAAATCTCTGAAGCAGGCTTTATCCTAAAGGAGAAAACTAGCTCTTAAAGTGAGCAACAATTTCTTTGTTGGGTCAAAGTTGCCAAGATAAAATGATACAAACTAATGAATATGCAAAGAAAGAAATATTTGTACTTGATTTAGAAGAGTACAAGTTGCAAAACTTTTTTATAGAATCATTCAAAAAAACGAGGAGAAAGTTAAAGGCAGGAAAACCTGAATAAAAAAAGACTACTATTGTATGCTCTAAAGCCTAAGCTTTCACCTACCTGATGAAAAATTCAGAATATGTGTCTCCGAAATCTTGACACAAGTAAGAAATTGAGGAAATTGTGTTTTAAAGCCTGACTTGGCAGATAGATGCCTAGATGTGTCCTACATCTGTTTAATCTGCCTTTTACAGTGACATGTGGCAACTGAACATAAAATCCTCCATTCAAGATGTCATACAACTTAAGCAGAGGATGGTCTTTGCCCTAGAAAGCTCATAACTGGAACATAAAAGAAAAGATGCACCACATTAAACATTCAAGTGTACTGTGCTGGACTGACAAAAAGATTAGGGCTGATTTGGTGTGAACTCTTACAGTGTTGGCCACCACAATGTCTGCTGGAATCCAGTCGTGGAAAACAAGAATATTTAGTGTGGAAAAGGTTAAAAACCTACAGGTTTTTGCTCTTTGGCAATACATCAAGGAAATATTTAAAATTAGCACAGCATCTGCTGAATGGAAATAAGCAACTTTGAATTCATCCTCTTATGGAAGCTGTGTTCCTTCCTTTGCTTAAATTTTCAGAGACAAAATCCCCTTCTGCGCTGTTCTTTGCTCCAGGAAGAAAAGGAAAAGCCAACAGAAAAAGGCGAAGACAGGGAATATCCTGCTTTTAGAAGTGTCATGGTTTAAGCCCAGTGGCAACAGAACCACACAGCCGCTAGCTCACTTCCCATCTTTCTTCCTCCCTCCACTCCCGGTGGGATGGGAAGGAGAATCAAAAGAATGTAACACCAACAGGTTGAGATAAGAACTGTCCAATAACTGAGGTATAACACAAACCACTACTGTTACCACCAATAATAATAATGATAAGGGAAATAACAGGGGGAGAGAATACAATTGCTCATCACACACCAACCTATATACACCCTGACCTGAGCAGTGATCTGGGCCTTCTGTGTAGCTGCCCCCAGTTTATATAGTGGGCATGATGTCCTGTGGTATGGAATACCCCTTTGATTATTTTGGGTCAGGTGTCCTGTCTCTCCTAACTCCTGGCTTCCCTTCCTCCCTGGCAGAGCATGAGACTCAGAAAGTCCTTGGTGAGAGTAAGCATTACTTAGCAACAACTAAAAACATCGGTGCTATCAGCACTGTTCCCAGGCTGAAAGTCAAAACCACAGCACTGCCCCAGGTACTAAGAAGGAGAAAAATGACTGCTACTGCTGAACTCAGGACAACAAGAAATTCTGTGGAAATCTCTGAGAGGTATGTAAGTACTTGAAAAGAACTATGAGCAACATCTTTTCCTATTTCCAAAAGAAGTGATGTCTTTATCTAGGACTTGAAACCATGCATTCTACAGTTTCTGGGGCTCTGAAGTTTATGGAGTTGGAAATGCCCTTCACTGAAGAGTCCATGTCCTCAGAAAAGAGACTTTCTGTAAGCTTTCAAAATCAAGTGATTTCAAAATCAATGTTTCATCAGTTGCTTGCTCCTGGCATGAAATGTAAGAGTACTCTAGAAAATAATGTATATGAGGACAGGGTAATATTGTTCTAAGATTATATTGATGTTATTTGCTTATGTGTGGTATCTGAAGGATATTGTGTCTGTCACATCTTTGCAATTTGACTCTGCTGCTCAGGTGGGAGTAGTCTGGAGGAAAAACTACCCAGTTTATCACATGGTGAGTGGATGTTGTTATAAATGATGAAATATTGAGTAAAAGCATGTTATCATCTGGTTATGTTTTGCAGGCCTCCTAGGCTTTCCTTGGACTACTTGGTTATTTTGAGGGAAAGAGGGCAAATCAGCATATAATTTGCATAGTTCTGTAATATTTAATAGTAGTATAGCCATTTAGCTGCTAAGCCTTGTCACTCCTGATGTGTTTCTAGATGTGCTAAGAAAAAATATGCCTAATCCAAGTTGTATAACAGTAGAATAGAGATCCCATGTTGATCATGCTTGTCATTGCAAGCATTGCGTGTGACTCACCTACTATCTCTATGCCTTTGTTCTGCATCTAAGGGGGATTAGTAAAGATAGATACACTGAAAAGTCGTGCTCAGATGTTGTGACAGTCTTACAACATGCTGTCTTATACACAAAAATGGAATATTCAAATCAAAACTTTACTGTAGCATGGATATGACTTTCAAAATGCATATTTACAGATACTAAATACCATATAGTTCCATAAAAATGTCAGATTCATTATCAAAACCTCTTTAAGTTCAAAACCAAATGAAAGGCTGGAAATGGTTCAAAAAAAATTAAGCAAAACAGAGGACTTAATTTTGCCAGCTGCCTCTTCAAAAGAATGCCTAGTTCTTAAAAAACAAACAATAGAAGGTATAGTTTAAGTGGGGAAATTTCAGAAAAGGGCAACAAGGAAGATCAAAGTTTCTGTATAGGGTCTGGTAGAGTAAACTAAGGCTCTCCAACTGGGATTAGAAGGATTTCAGGAGGCAGGTTCACAAATCATTATGTCATCGATGAAGTGAATTGAATTTCTCACTATCTCCAGGACATGCAAGTAGGAGGCAAGTTCAAACCAACCAGTGAAGGTGGCTCCTAATCAAACAAATAGCAAGCTGTGCTCTCTGCCAAAGTTCCTTGTGGGGGCCTAAAGTTTATGTAACGGAATGAAAAGTCAGAATGAAGACGTTCTTAGAGGAGAAATCCATTTAAGAATTTGAGATCTACGTATATATGAAATATATGTTCTCCTAATGAGTCGGGTGGTCCTTTGTGCTTAATAATGTTGGAATTCAAAGCGAGTTGCATTAGGAAGAAGAGTCATATGGTTGCCCTTTCTTCTAAGTCATTTGCTCACAGATACAGCTGGAGACAGGAAAGTGGGCAATATGCACCTTTAGACTGACATAGTAGAGCTGTTGTGTTAAAAAAATACAGCCAAAATTACTACAGATTAAATAGCAATTGCATCATATGACTGAAAAAAAAAAAGGTAGTACCACTTTACATATGTGAAATTGACAAATTCAGTGCCCTCCTTTAGTACTCTTTATTCCTTCTCTGGCTTGTATTTCACTAATTCAGAAAAGCAAATCACCGTCAGCCATCAATTACTTCCATGGGATCCCAGGCCAAACAACATCATTAGGAAAATTTGTATATAACGCCAGTGTGTGGCAAATTACTGTTGTATACAATTGGACTACACTATTTCCCTCAGCTACATAATGGCATTTGCCATAACTAATGCAGCAGTGATTTTTTACTTATTTCTATTTTTTGCTCATGAGTTCATATTTTTAATTTTTTTTTTTTTTTAAGAAACTAAATGGCATTATTAAATGCTGTAGAATTGACATGTACACTGCATTTCCAGCTATATTCTTCTTGCACTTTTACTGTAGTATTTTGATAGGCTGCCTTTTTGGAAAATGAAGCATGAGGTCAACATGCTTTGGTTGATGTGTATTCAATGGATAACTCAAACATATAAAACTTTTCTCATGCCTGACGTCCTGTGTCTTGTTTCTCCCTCAAATGAAACAGAAATAGGTTGAACTTTGAAGCCCCGTCTTTGAGATGTCCTGTGTGCTAAAAGCATGTACTGACATAAATTTTTATTAAATATGACTTCTGAACCTTCATCCTTTTATTATTCTTAGCAAGGCGTCTCCCACCTGCACTTTTTTGGAAAGGCATCAGCATGTGCACATTAAAGTTTTACAGTGCTTTAGTTCTCTTCCACATAGGGAGCCACTTTCCAAGTGGATGCTAGGATTCTGTTTATGTATAATGTTAAATTCATCCTTCTGATTTATCCCCTTGGCCCCTAAAGTGAAAGAACATTAATTTTTAATGCAAGAAACGAGAAAATGTAGCATGGTAAGGTGTTTTGGGGTTTCTTTATGCTTTTTTGGGTAAAAAAAAATGAACAAATAAATCCTTATTATTCTGCCTTCAGATTTGTATGCCTTCCACTTAGAATCACTTAAATTTGAAGAAGACTAATATTTACAATCCTGTCTTAGCTCTAAACCACGGCAAATTTTCCCCTTCTGCAATATTTTTCTAGCAATTCAGTTTATCTATATTGATTTCTACCAGTAGAACAAAAATGACATTTCTTAGATACCAAACTCCTCAATATTTTTCCCCTTCATCACACAGATCTCAGGCTACATCCAAAAACTATCAATGAATTCTACATCAAGGTAAACTGAACACCTCACATGCATCATTCTGCTACATGGTATGGAAAATATCATGATGTGCTAGAAAAGCTTTAAACTTCTGGATAAGGAAATGCAGAGGCATTTGTGCATGTTGATTCCAGGAGACCTCTCTTCACTGTCTTAGGTTCATATGACTGAAGCATGACTGGAGTATGGAAGACAATCTCAGAAAGGAAAATAAGCCCTTATATCTTGTATGCTAAGGAAAATCACTTGGAAGTCACTGCCACCCACTTCTATTAATTTTTAATTCCCTTTGAAATATTATAAACCCAAAGTCAAAACTTTATATATAGTGTAGATCACAACAGAACAGCCAGGGGGCAGAGGGAAATGAAAACTTCATGGGTAACAAGGATATCACACTGCCCTCTATGTGGAGAGCCTGTATATCCACTCCTCCCAGAACACTTCTCTTTTTCTCTTGCCCTGTGAAATTTACTTAGTCTCAATGATCTTTGCAATACTGAGATTTTATAACTGGATTCATGTTTTGTACTCTGTCAACACAGGCTGAAGCTCTCATTTCCATTTCATAGACTATTTTAAAACACAAAAATCACTTTCATTCCTAATACAACAACTACCCTGAACTTTTGCTAATTATAATTTAAATGTAATTTGCAAAAATAACCCATTTTGATGTTATAAATCATGAGTGACAACTTATTAGGAATAATTTAATGTAAAAGCATTAAGATGATTGCAGAAAGTGAAAAAAGCCAAAGTATTTCACTCCGTTAAGGCTGAAAAAGTTGATCTCACTGAATTGCTTTGTTTCTTTTATTTTTTTTCCCCTCATTCTGTAATATATTCCTTACTCTGAATAATAACAGGCTGTAGAAAGCTTTGCTTCTAATAGAATGAATGGTGTCATTTGATGAGAAAATAGCAAAAATTTTCAGCCAATTCTAATAAGTATCCTAAATATATACAAAAACATTGAGTGCTGTCCTGGGTTCAGCTGAACCCAGGACAATATAATGTACAAAAATATTATCTGATACTGAAGTTTTCTCATATAGTTATATATTATAACTTATATAATATATAAATCGCAGGGAAAGTTCATATTGTGGAAAGTATTGGACATTGCCAGCTGTTCAACAATTCTACTTCAAAGATTTAGATCAAAATCTGTCTGTGTTTGGGATATCACTTTCTAATTTAAATAACTCAGCCCTTCATTTCAAGATATGTAGGAAACATGGTTTCACTGCCACACTAAGTGCAGGCAGAAATCATAATTTAATCAAGCTACAGCACAGCACAGAAGTCAGAGTAATCAGAAAATGCTTTTTTTTAATTAAAATTATGGGGTTTGATTATGTACTTTGTTCAAACTAGCATGCAGGAATCAATTTTAAGGCTAATTGGGCATGTTGAATCTCATCTTATTTTTGTCATTAATGTATTTAATTTAAGATTAATAATAAAAACTTAGCATGTCCACTAAATCAAGCACATCTTGTATGGTGTAATAGTATATGAAATTAAAGTACCTCATGAAAGTTGTTTTGTTATATCATCTTTCTCTGGATTAATCTTTTCTCACCTAATTGAGGTGAGATGTTCCGTTGTCTTCTACCCAGTTGCTGTTTGTATTAATGGAAATATGATTTGATTTAATGATAAATCGGAAATGCCAGCAATTAAAATGAAACAATTTCGGAACAATTAGTGCCACATTGTGAAACTCAGAACCTAAGAAATTATATGATTTGATGTACTGACTCAAAGCAGTCAATGAGCTGGATCAGTTTATGCTTAGACTAAAATTATTATTATGTGCTGATGAACAATTTCTCATACTAGAAGGACTAGAAGGACTTCTATCGTATTTTAGCTGAGCACGTTAAGATCATAAGCTTTCTCATGTAAATTAGGTGAGATTAAAAGAAGAGTTTCTGTTAAGTAACTGTCCTCCAAACACCTGTTATTTAATGAGGTACATAGCATTAAGATGTAATTTATATTCTTAAGGGATAAAGAGATTCTTCAATTAGCAAGTTATCAAAATACAAAGCATTATCTTTATAAGCAATTTATGTTGCAGTGAGCAGATGTAACACAGATGTAGGCTTTCTGTGAGCCACTTTTGGAATTATCGACTCAATGACTTATAAATCTTTTCTTAACATTGTTGGAAAACTATTATTATCTTTCTCTTCCATCTATCTATCATTATCTTTCTCCACAGTAAATTTCATTTAAATCTCACTGAGCTGGGACCTGTTTTCAGAGCTGATTTATGATTGTACACAAACAAACCAACAAGCAGCTCGCAGGTCAATGCTTATCAGGGCTTGCACTGAAAGATCAGGAGAGCTATCCCTGCTAGTGAACTAAAAAGTGATTCATAGGGACAACCTAGTAATGTTTCAAGCTAGAGAAACTGTCCTCATATAGGAACTGCAATTAAAACTTATGTTATGCTCTGAAAGTCATGTTTCAGAATGACATTCAGGGTTTCCTGAGAATAAAATCTCTCAGGAAATATGCTTGGATTGTCATCTCATGGCATCATCAGAAGGTGAAATTATGGGCATAATGCAGACACAGAACTTAAATTCTCTGGTTTTGTGGAGGAGAAGGTGAAAAATGACAAATATCAGACTAGTGCTCTTGCTAAGCTCCATTAAAATCACAAGTCACTTTGTTTTGTGTATGTTGCAGATGTCCTTCTGTAGAGCTTTCAGGCAGGTTTCTTTGCCCATTTTTACTCTGAACTTACTAATAAAGTACTCTTCCCAATGAATATATATAGTATGTACTCTTTTCTTAAATTTAAAGAATTTTTCTTGCTTTTTTTAAGTGACCTCTGGGTCAAGGTCTTATTGTCTTTTTTGTTAGCCTCCTTTCTAGAGGGTGAGGTAACTGTCCAGGACAGTCTTTCAAAAAACGTTGGAAATCCATCATGGTTTAACCCAAGACAGCAATTAACTACCAAGCACCTGCCCACTCACTTTCTACCTCTTCCTCTCCACCCATTGGCATGGGGAAGAGAATTGGAAAAAGGTAAAACTTGCAGGTTGAGGTAAGAATAGTTTAATAATTTAAATCAAGCAAATTATAATACTAATGCTGATTAAAAGATAAATAGAAAAAAATCAAGGAAAAAAAGACCAGAGCAAAAAAACCCAACCAAGCAAGTAATGCTCACCACCCACTGACCAATGCCCAGCCTGTGTTCGAGCAGCAGCTGGTGGCTTCTGGGCTCCTGGCTAACTACCTCAGTTTTTGTACTGAGTATGACATTCTATGATTCTGAGTATCTGTTTGGCTAGTTCAGGTGAGTTGTCCTTGTTGTTTTGCTTCCTCCTGGCTTCTTGTGCCCCTCTTTGCTGGCAGAGCATGAGAGACTGAAAAGTCCTTGATTAGGATGTTACTGAGCACCAGCTAAAGCATCAGTGTGCTGTCAACATTGTTCTCATACTAAATCCAAAAAGCAGCACCGTATCAACTAATACGAAGAACATTCACTCTATCCCAGCTGAAGCTAAGACAATGTATCAAAAGAAAGAAGGAATGCAAAGAATTCGAAGTGATAGTTATCTTGAAAGCTACTTGAAAGTACACAAATGCTCGTTTCTGTCAACCTGAAATCAGTTTGAAATGGAAAACCATATAGTTCTGAGGGGGTTTTAATAACAAGTGATCAGATGAATTTTCAGTTATGCAATCCTGTTACTTTGTAATTGTGCCCTCAATGGCACTTGAGAAATCTCAGGTTTTGAACCATTTTGGAACTTTGTAATGTTAATATTTTTACATCTAACACTCAGTATTTCGGTGATAATAAGAAAAAGAAATAAACTTATTAGTTGACTGATATAAAACCCATAAAATGCAAAGAAACTAGTGGTATCCTATTATATAATTTTTCATGTATTAGTTGCATGAATAAACCCCGAATTTTATTACCTGGCTAGCACACAAAGATACGAAAAATTTGTTTGATGTTAACAATAATGATAAAGCTCTGGACTAGGACCAGATTCACACAGGAGTCTAATGGATTCCACTGATTACAGGTGCAACACATGGAACATTTCTCATTAATGTTCATCATTTTTGTCACCAAGATACAATCCTGATTGTCAGAGAAAAATATCCTGTTACTGTAAAAACTGTAGCTGGGATGTGCCATACTGATGTCATATATGCAGATGAAAGTAAATAAAAAGGGCAGGGGATGTATGAACTCTGAATTTATGCAAAGCATGGAGGTGCAATATGATGAAGTCTGCAGCATTAACGCTAGAAGCCCCTTTGAGCATGGAAGGCAATGTACTCAAAGAAATGGTAGTAGAAATAGCATAAAGTTCTACAATATCACTGTAAAATTTTTTCATCCACCTAGTCTGTAAGATATATAGATGACTAGTATCAGCTTCATGAATGCCTGAATACTTGGATGAAGAGAATTGCACAAATGCTCTTTCATTTTTTACTAGTGCTTAAACATTGCAACTGAAGGGAAAAGGGACTTCAAACAGTTCCTTTTAAGAACGGTTTCTTCTCTAATAGGCGTATGGTCAAATCACTTAAAAAATCCTGTTTGTTGCCTTTGACCAAAGCTCTTTGTAATTGGAGTTCTAAGAAACGCCTTCCCTCTCGCTTTCAGATCACAGCTCAGGTAACAAAGTCCCTTCTGTTTCAGGATTAAGTTGTACAAAATTGGAATATGGTTACTGATTTTTAAGTCTGCTTGAGTTGTTGTGGGACATAAGGACAAAGCAGAGCAAAAATACCAAGATAAATAGGAATGTGCCACATTATGTCAGAGAAATTTGTTTATTGCTTCTTTTCTTTCAGGGCCTATTGAAAAGATTGGAGTAGCTGGAAAACTATGGCCATGAATTCTCATTTCTGGATGTGTACAGTGGATGTTGAGAGGGGCATAACCTGAACTGCTCAGTTTCTGAGCCAGCTAGGTAACCCAGTAAAAAAAGCCTTAGAAGACTCTGGCGGCCCAGTAGCTTGCTAAAATGCTTCTGAAAATCCACATAGCAGATGTTAAGAATTCAGCCTATTTTCACTATATTGTTATCAAGATAATGCTGTGCTTTAAGTGCCTGATATGTTGTGAGCTTCTTTTATGTATGCTTCAAACACATTTTCTGCAATGTGGATGCGGAAATGCTGTTGCCTATTGAATGTAATGTGATTTCCATATAAAAAGAGAACAAGAACAAGATGGAGAAAAATAAGTGAGAAAGAAACAGGAAACATTTTATTTTCACAGTTTGTAAGCCAGTATGATTTTAAGCAAATCAGTCTTCCTGAAGCAAATACCAAAGTCTTCCTGAAGGTGACTTTCCAATTGTATGTATATGTTACAGAAAATTTAATAAAGCTTTTTCATCATAGATACAGCCTCTAAAATATTCATCTGCATTTGACTTGCAAATATAAATCCGTTTTCTTCTGCCAGAATTTTAAAATGGCTAAAAAGGTGCAATTCTGTTTGTTAAAGATGAGTAGAGAAAAACTGGTATAATGACAGCAGCACTGTAGCGGCAACCCAGCTGTTTCTCTGTGGTGTGCTCATTTGGTTTTGTCTCTTTTTGCTCTGGCTTGGATTAAAACACTCGGCAATGAAATTGTAAACCGAAGTTCAGGACCTTAATGTACCTTTTACCCTCATTAAGAAAAAAAGGGTTTGTTTTGATAGCGCTGATCTCTAAGTAGTGCTGGTAAATTTTACCTCTCAAAAGAGTGGTTTACATAGAGAAAAAAAAGTAACATTGGGTACAGAACTTTGTGCTACACTGTATGGTGTGTTTATTAGTAAATCTTCCTAAAGTAGTTCAGTATTTTATGTAATGATACATACTTATTTGCCTTGCAAATGTACAGTCAAAGGTCAGTGGCATAATGCTTATGAAACACAGAGGGTATTAATTATTTAATGTTTTTGTTTCTCATGAAATTGAAGAAAAACAAGATGCCAGAAAGTTTCTATAACAGGGCTTTTATTTTTAATTTTTTAGTTATATACTCACTCCGAATCATTCAAGGCCAAGACACGCAGTTAAAGCTGCAGTGTCAGCTTAAGTAAGTAATTTGTATGCTTAATTTCAGTAGCTGAGTCCACCTAACGAACTCAATGTTAGGCACTCTCTCACCATGGTCGATCATCCCTGCTCACAAACCACTTAGGACAAAATAGCAGTAGCTCAAGGTCTGGGATGCACAGGAAGAAATAGGTCAGTATCTGCATTACACAAGATAAATTGTGTGCATTTTGTGATTTTGGAATCTATTCTCATGGGCAAGATAAAGTCAAGTCTGTCTTTCTGCCCTTGATGCTGAGGGCAAACCTCTTGTCATAACTGCCTTAATGAATTAAAAGTATTATAGGAAAAAATAATTGTGACATTTGTACCACTAGCAGTTAAGTGTGACTATCTAAAGTACATGGCTTTGAAAAAGCCCTGCTCTGTACATAATGCACAAAAAGTCTGAAAGCATCAAAAGTTGGATAACAGGGTGCAGAACAGCAAGTCAGCAAAAGAATGTTGCACAGGGGACCTACCTATTGTGTGCAGGACAGTAAAGACTGCTTTCTTGAAGACACTAATGCATATGCTTCTGCACTCTGCGGTAGAAGATGAAAAATGGTTTATTATGTAGAGCATGAAAACATCCTGAAATGTAGAGGCTCTGGAAAAGATATTTCAGGGTTTGTCCCTACTTCATGTCTCTGGAAGTGGTCATGTAAATCAAAATAAATATTTTTCTGAGGATTACATTAATGAGAAGCAAATTATAATAAGTCAGATATGTCATCTTTTAATATCCAGCTATCTTAGTATTTTGAAGAACTCCAGCCCAATTGTTTCCTGTATTCTGTGTGCGTAACAGTGGTTTGCCTTTTCTTTTTTTCTGTAGGTAATGACTATGAATCATGCGCATTATGCTTTTGATTGCTTCTTTGTTTGTTTTGAGATTTTGTTTTTTATTTTTAGCATAGGTTTGAAGCATCTAGCTATATTATTTACCTTGTTCACTGTCTCTTGCTGTTTTGTTGGTTTTGGTATAACTTATCAGAAATAAAAATTATGCATAACAGTTCAGTTAAAGTCTCTTGATTTCACGTTGCTGTTGTGAATTGCTCAAACAGAATGCCATTTAAAATAATTATTTTTGCTGTGTTCTTTATGCTATAGCTTTAATCACATTTTATATTCATGAAGTTTGAGGGTGGAGTTGTCTGGCAACCTCAAAGATGCAAAGCTAAAATAAATGTTATTGCTAAAAAGAGTGACTGGATTACCAAAAGGTGAGCAATGCCTAAAAAGTTTCATAGCTTCTTTGAACCCTTCACTCTTGATGCCATATAAAGGTTGAAGTCAACCTGTAATTTTGAAAGAAGGTATGTCTTTGTTGATCATAAATATATGTCATGACAACAAGACCTCATTTGACAAACTGAAATTGCTGGCCCGAGGTCCTGCTTCAGCAGAAAAATAGAGGTGGACACCTGCAAACTGTCTCTGAGGTAATGACCTCAATGATGGCTCACACAACAGTGGAAACACATCAAACCTTTCCTTTTGTTGATGTACTTGTTAAACTTTGATTTTCAATATTTCTCCTAGCATTTGGAGGTATACCAGGCAAGTCAATGTCTGAAAGAAAATGATATCCTGAAGTATGTGAAAGGCCATGTCCAAATTAGGTTGCCTGAGGCAAACATTACATAACTCACTGGTGATATTTCCCCATGGCCTCAGATGGGATTTAGATGACTTCCCAAAAAGTGGTCACTGACAAAAACACAACCATCTGAACCTAAGGAACAGCCAAGGACTCTGGGCTTGTCTCATGTGTAGAAAATGGGCAATCTCATTGCTCTCTACAGTTTTCTGAGGAGGGAAATTGCAGAGTGAGGTGCTGAGCTCTTCTTTCTGTGATCCAGTGGTACGGCATGCGGGAAAGGTGTAAAGCTGTGTCAGTGAGGTTCAAACTTCCCAAGAAGGCGTTCAAAAACTGCAAAAGGCTTTCTAGAGAGGTGGTTGGTGCCCCAAACCTCTCAGTGTTTTAAAAGCCTTAATAACAGGCTATAATTTGGTCAGCCTTGAATTGGTCAGGCAACTGGACTAGATGAGTGTTGTAGGTCCCTTCCAACTGAAACATCCTATCCTATCCTATCCTATCCTATCCTATCCTATCCTATCCTATCCGGTCCTTCCCTGTCCTATCCTATCCCATTCTATCCCTGACATGAAGGCATCTAATTCTGAGGGGTCAGAGGAGAGAAAGAATCTAATCTGTATACACTGTCTTCCTTTTCCATCAGAATTATTTGTTTCCCCTTTTCCACTGGCTGTTCCTTCACTTTTTTTTTTCTTGCCTAAGAAGGATGCAAATTCAGTGGACTGCAAGGCTGGTATTACCTTTAATCTTAAAATATTCAAGTAAGTTTTAATTAAGCAAAGGTAGTTCTGTATAGCTTAGATTTCAGTTCACTATGTTTCTCAATAATAATCATATGGTGATATTACGTGGCTGACACCATTGGAGAAAATTTCTTTGTAGTAAATTTCCTGAGTTTTTGATCTCCACGGGATACTGTCACCTGTAGTGAGTCCAATTGCTTCATTCTTCATGCTGAACATTTCCTATTTTTTGGGGGGCTTGGTTATTTTTCATTTTTTTTTTTTTTTCTCTCACATGTAACCACAATTGGAGAATGATGAACAGTAATGGAGAGCTGAGACATTGCATCTTGTTCTTACAGACCAGCACATCCAGTCTTACATCCACTTCTAGAAAAATAAAACATGGATACTGCGCCATCCCAAGCTTGGTTATTTTGACATTTTTCATGCTTACAACACTCTGTGTGCACCTTGTCTTAGTAAAAGATGATAAAAGTAGAGTCAGGTCCTGATATAAAAGTGATACTCAACTAAGTCAGATAAGAGAAGACATTATTTTGACATCCTTTTCTGAATCTTTTACTACAGAGGATTATTGTCTTTCTAGTAAAGAGAGGCAAGAAGACAGGGCTATACAGCTTTGGGCATGTATTTGCAATGCTAGCAACAGGTTCAAGGCTCCTGCCATTAAGACCATTCCTGTTAAAGAATTACTGAAGTAACCCTTTTGCTACCATCTACCTTCACATTCAAAGCACTCATTTCGGTCTCTTTGATGCTCTGTGTTGCCTTCGTCTAGTCATTGAAAAGTACAAACCTGGTAGCCCCTGAGCCAGCATGTTCTGCTAAAAGTTGAAGGACCTTGGCACCAACACAGTGCTATGCTGACATTTCGTGGTTACTCCAGGCCAGAGTTAACTAACATCTAGATGAGAGATTGAATATGGCAAATGCATCTCTTCCTGTAACCTTGTGTGTAGATGTAACCTTATTAGCACTCTTCTGCTTACCGTACTTCTCTTTTAAAATAGAATGTTTTGAGTTGCTTCACATAAATTGTATTTAGAAGGTTATTCTAGTAACATTTATTTTAGACTCTAACAACTTCAAGGGGGGAATGTCATTTGCTATCAGTTTAAATAGTGCTTAGCAGAGCAGGGCTCTGACCTGTTGCGCTCCTTACAGCTGCCATATAGAGATAAATACGCATCTCCTGATTTAACAAATGACTGTGAAGCAGCATTTTCAAGCACAACTAGAATTAAAAAAAAATAAACAAAAAATATGATTTT